>WEIV01021934.1:0-41612 GCA_013390005.1 Calyptomena viridis
CAGTGCCTGCCAGTGCCGGCGGGGAACGAGCCACGGGAACCGGGGAAAACGGCCAAAAATACCCTGCTCTGCTCTGGGGCGGCTGCCATCAGGGCCCTGGGGTTGGGCTCGGGGCCGGCGGCTCGGGGGAATCACCGGAGCCGTGATTGGAAGTGCCAGGTCTGTGTTGGTTACAGGGAGGAGCTGAGGCGCTGCGGGAGCCGTGTGTCCCTCCGGGAGCGCTCTGCTGCCAAGGCACCCGGGAGCAGCTCCGGTGCGGCTCAGGTGTCCCCGGGGACGGCCGGGCTGGCAGAGGCGGCTGCAGGACACCGTCCTCCCTCGCCGTTCCTTTCCCGTTTCCGTGTTTGTTGGTGCCCGTGCATTCAGCCGCAGAGTTGTAGGAAGAAATCTTGCCCTGCGGGGTCCTGCAGGAGGAGGTGCTCCTAGGGACACCCCTCCTCTGGGCAGCAGGTCCGAGGCGACCAGGCACCTTTCGGCTGCTCTGCCGTGGCAGTTTTGTTTCTGGTTTCGTGAGTTTGAGAGGAAGCAATGATACTTATTTTTTCCTGCTGCAGCGCCAAAGATCCTGCACCCCTGTGGATGTCGTGAAACGTTTCTGGTCTGAGCTGGTTTTTCAGGTGAGTGGGGTCATGGTGTGAGACGGTGCCCGGCCCAGGAGCGTGGCCAGCGGTGTGGCTCGGCAGGGCTTGGTTTTGCCATACCTCTGCTTGCCGAGGTCGAGCAGAGCGGAGCCGCCTGCGCTTCCTACCAGGATGTGGCTTTTCTCTTGCTTGTTCACTCAGCTTTATGGCAGCAGCCTCTGTGAACGACTCTTTGTGGACAAAGTGTGTTTACAAAACAGAGGTAAAGGTGAATTGTTTACTTCAACGCTTCCAAACCTATCTCCTGTGAAAGTCCCAGGGGAGCATTGTACCCAGTCCCTGTGACCAGAGCTGTGTTTCAAGGGAGTATAAACCACAAACAACTCTCCTGAAATGGTTTGCGTTGCAACTCCCCAGTGATTGCACTTAGTGGGTGAAAACAAGGAGGAGGCATTCACCAAGCTGCTGTGTCCTGCAGTTAGCACAAGAGAAAAGATGCCAAACAAAACAGGAAGTCTTTTTTGGGGTTATAAAAACTCTTTTAGTTTAAAAAAAGTCATCTGAAAGGAATACTGGTAATTCATGGCACCTGGGTGTGTTGGGGGTACTTTTTCCATCTTGGTTTTCAGCTTCCTCTGAGCTTCTGTGGGTGCTTGGATCTGGATATAGAGCTCCATTCTGAACTGGCATGGTCCTCATTTGCTCATTGCAGGGAGGCCTGGTCTTCTAGATTTACTGACAAAGGGGCTGCCCTGGTCACAGTGTTGGGCCTGGTATCTATAAATGATAAATTATTTTATTATGGTCTCCTGATCCTTAGCCCAGTTCTGTGTATCTGTTATCTGTTGAGTGATGTAAGCTCCCAGGGCGGTTTTTGGTCTTTCCTGGGTGCAAAACTGGGTTTGAGCAGTTCTGAGAAGATGAGGATGGTGCCTCTCTGTCCTCCCTTCATAACCACCTTATTCCCAAGTGACACTGAAGCAGTATAATTTGTATCTGGTGACCAATTGGAACAGGCTGATGCAATGTGGTACTAATATACAGGTTTCCATGCTCTTCAAGCTTCACACATCAGAGGAATTGGAAGAAAGTGCATTTCGCTGCACATAAATAACTTAGGAAAGCAGTTGCTTGCTCGAGTGCTGGCCTGACTGCCCTCCTTTTTCTTCTCTGCTCTTGCTGCTAGTGCATCAGGAAACATGGCACACCAGGTGTCCATCATGACCGACTGGGTGCTCCTGGGGCTGATCGCGGCGCTGATCGTGCTGCTGCTGCTGACGGTCTTCGGTTTCGTCGTGTACTCGGGGCTCTTCACAGAGGTGGTTGTGAGTGCTGGCTCCCCGCCCGTCGGCACCATGACATTGGCCTACAAGTTCAGGGTGGGCCCCTATGGAGAATCCGGGCAGCTCTTCACGGACGGCGGCAGCATCTCCTCGAAGCTCTGCTCCATCGGCGTCTACTACGACAACCCTCACACGGTAAGGGGTGCCCGGGGAGGACAGCGGGCTCTCACAGCTTGGGGTGCTCCCTGGTCGTGTTTCAGGCACGTGCCACTCATCCTCTGTGAGTGACCACTGGGACTTACAAGGGTCTCTCAGATCTGGAGAGGATGCTTTGTGAGGAAGGGCACCTGAAAGTAGATGGGTTTTTGGATCACCCTAACTGGAAGGCATTGGGTGAACAAAGCTTGCTATCTTCTGATAGCCTCTGCTGAGTAAGTTACCAGTAGGATAACGGATCTGGTTATGGAGCAGAGGCCGGTGTTCATGACACCAAGGTGAGGCATTCCTTGACAGAATCCCTGGCTCCTGGAAGTGCAGTCCTTCTGGACTTGCAGCTCTGTGATTGAAAGCAGATGGTCTCTTCAGCTCAGTCTGTTCTCATCCATGCTCCTTCTCTTGTTTCTAGTGCTCTCATGTGTTTCTGAGTTTCCCTGTAGTTCTTCCATCCCCTGAGAGTTCTTACTGATACCTCAGGTGCTGCGTGCTGAGAGCTCCTGTCTGATGAAACAGTTGCTCCATGATCTCCAGGCTGAGAGGTGAGCAGAAAGCACGCTGCCTGATGGCTGCCAGCCAGAGCCAAGTACTCCAATGGGAACAGTCCAAGACAAGGAACAAACAAAAGTGCATCAGAACTTTCTGTGGGTTGAGGAGCCTGGCTGCTGGTGCTGGGTGACACTGGGATCTCCAAATAACAGCATGTGGGCATTCATCTGGGACAGACAGCCTGGCTCCCCAGTAATTCTGCGGCAGCTAGTGTGACTGTGGAGGAATCCGTGGGGAGGAGGGACAACAGAGTGGCCAGCAGCTGTGCATGTGTGCTTGGGCATGTGTTTTGGATCTGGCACAGAGCACAGTGCTTGGGCTGATAGCTCTCACCCAGCGCTTCTGCTCTGGAAGTGACTGGTCCTGTTTTAGGAACCCTGTTTCATTGCTCCCAAGGGTTGGACCTCCTTTGAGGGAGCTTGTCTATGAAAACGTAGTGCTGAGAGAACTGTGACAGGAAGATACTGAAGGTGAGAAAGCACTGAGTTTGGCTGTGCTCAGTGGAGCCTGGTGTGCTCAGCCACTTTGTGTCTTGGTGTCCTGTGATGCATTGACTTATCTTTACCTGCCTGGATCATGGGAAGCAGAGAAGACACTGCAGTGCCTCTTCTGGCCTGGGAAGGACAATGGCAAAGAGGACTTCTCCCCTTGAGATGAACTGGGCAGGGCACAGTTTGACTAGGCGTGCTTGGACACTTGTCCGGAAGAAGTGTCATGTTTGGAGCAAGAGCCATTGGCAGTGTCTGATATGTGAGGGCCCACGTGGACAGAGTTGGCCATTCACTGTCACTAATTTGTGTCCTTGTGTTGAGGTCTTCTCCTGGAGCTGAGGATCCTGGAGGTGTTTCTTCTTCCGTGGTCTCTGGGGATGGAGCAGGGCAGGTGATGCTGTTGGAAGAGCTCAACGTCCATGCCTGGTGCTGTCCTGCTCCGGGCACCTGATGTGGACATGTCTGTGGTTGCCCTATGGACCTTCTGCTGACATTAGCAAGGGCGTTGTGCTTTGGTTCTTTGTTTGCTGAAGCCTGGGCTAGTGAAAGCCTGTACTGCTGAGGCCCACAGATACAGATAAGGATATTTGTGGTAACTCTTGCCCCGACTGGCACAGGGAATGCTTTCCCTGGTAGCACCAGGTGAGGCTGGCAAGGAGCAACTCCTACCTGACCCTGAAAATTTGGGCTGTCCGTGCAGGATCAAGCTGCCTTCTCTTTCTGATCCGGTCTTGTTTTCTCCTCTTCCCGCATCTGTCGCATTTCTGCCCTCACTGTGTAGTTGGTGCAGGCCGTGGAGCTACAGAACTCATCTCTGGTGGCCGTGCAGGGTTTTGGAAGCAACTATTTCTCTTTGTGGCAGGAGCATAACCTGCCCTTCTTGGCAGGCAGCCCCGTGGACCTTGCCCTTCTGTGGAAGGGCTGCCTTTGGCTGTGATATTGGACAGGTGACATGGGCCTGAACCTCCTCCCTCTGTAGCCACTGTGGTGGCTGGGACACAGTGGGGCTGTGCAGGATGCAGCTGCAGTGCCTGTGGCTCTACATGAGGACAGGAGCCTCCTCTCACCTGCCAACTGTGAGCACAGTGTCAGACCTGGGTCTGCCAGAGCAGCTGGGCTGCAGGTGTCACCTGCCACAGGCTGATCTGAATTGGTTCCCACAGAGATTCATCTCACCAACAGGTGACTCAGGCCAGGCAGGGTGCTGAGAGTGAGGGTGTCTTTGGGCACGTGGCTGTCTTGCCTCTGGGCAGGTGAAGAAAGGGCCAATTTTGTGTGGGTCACTTGACTGGCGATTGCAGGGCTCATACCTGATGTGCTGGTTCAGGTGTACCTTGGAGTGCTGAGCCTGTGTGCTTGTGTCCACTGAGTCATGGTGGCATGGGAGATGGTGTGCATTGCTGGCTTCTTATTTGTGGAGGTTCAGCAGGGTGGGATCAATCACCCAGACTGCCTTTTTCCTGGAAGGAAGAGATGACCTCCTCCTCTTCCTCCTCATTCTCAGTGCTCTCCTGACTTCGGTGAAGCACCTCTGGCAGAGCTGGCCCGCCCAGAGCTGGCGACCTGCCGCGGATGTTGACTTGTCTCCAAAAATAGTCCTTTTGTCATCAGGCAGCAGAACGTGCTGGCTGTGTCCTGTGGTGTCTCTGGCAGAGCACCAGTGAGCTCTGCCCAGACAGCCACCCCCAGCCCAGCCCTTGGCCATGGCTCCTGGGGGGTTTGGTGTCCCCAGCACGGCGGCAGGAGGGGGCTGGTCACCAGCAGGTGCCATGTGGCAACGAGCTGACGGACTTGTGGTCAAAGGAAGCTCTGCGTAGGAGAGAGAATGGGAATGCTGGAACTGGAGAGTAGTGTCCATGTGCTGGCTCTTGACTGGGAATGGGCCTGGAGGTAGCCCATGGCCTGGAGCATGTGGGCTGCCTGGAGGTCATGCCAGGCCTCAGGGCATCCACTGCCACCAGCATCCCAGGGGCTCCCTGCTGACTCCTGGCTCTCCAACATTCTCACAAGGATGCTGCCTGAGTGCTGCCAAACCCCTGCCAGCAATGTTTTATGTGTTTTAATGGACAAGATTAATATTAATTTGGACTTTTTTTTTCTTTTTCCTTTTTATTTAATATTTAGCAGCCCAGAGGATTTCTCCCTCCTTCTCCCACCTCTGGTAGGAACAGAAATAACTCCTTAGCAAGGACTGGCTCTGGCAGGCGGGTTTGTGCTCAGCTCCAGCCAAACTCCTGCTCATATATAGCTGTAGGCACGTGCCAGGGCCTTTTCCCTGCAGTTCATGTGTTCACGTGCTCAGCAGCCAGCCTGTGCCCAAGTGTTGGATGGATGCTCTTTGAATGCAGGAATGGGGTTTGTTCCCATTGGCATAGCAGCCAGATAGGTTAGTTGATAATTTCCAGAACTGTGTCGCGATCCTTAGGGAAACACAGACTTTGATCAGCACCTGCCTGCTGGAAAGGACAGATTTGTTAGGGAAAGACTGGTTTTAAGTGGAGTATTTCCTTCCTTCCCTTGAGATGGGCTTTGCCAGGCAGGGAAGAAGGCAAATCTGCCCTGCTGCTGCCCTGGAGAAAGTGCCTTTGGAGCTGCACACTATGGAAAAGAAAGGTAAAAGGAAAAGTGAGGAAGCAAATGTACCTGGCCCCAGTGGTGCTGCCTCCTGCACCAGCAGCTCCAGTCCTTCCAACATGTGTTCTGGGGCAGGGATTGAACTGTCTTTTCTCAGGGCATAAATGTAGATTGCATATTTAAAGGAATTTTATCCAGACTTCCCTTATCTCCTTGAGTCATCTGTGCCTTTTCCCATGGATGCCTTTTACTGCTGCCTCTTGCTGTCGTTGGGGCGGATCTGCTTCTCCTTTCCTGCCCGGAGCGGTAATGGATGCTGAGCCCAGCCCTATCTGCAGCTCCCTCTTGCAGCGCAGGAGGGCAAGAGCGAGCCGTGAGGCGCGTCCTCAGCCTGATGGATGCTGCTCCACAGGCTGCTTTCTTCCTTCCATTTACATCTGCTCGTGTTCCCCCTCCGGGATGTTCCTGCCGTGCGACATCAAAAGGTGTTTAAGGGAAGGGCAGGGCAAGGAGTGTGGGGAGAGTAGTTTTACACCGCAGGAGGAGCGCTGATGAGCTTTAGCACAGTAAAGTTAGGGATGAGATTGGGAAACGCAGAGCAGAGTTCCCCGTGTGGGGGTGCGTGAGGATGACAAGCGGTAACACGCTGGCCTTGTGTGCATCCTCTCTCTGCTTCACATTGTCCCTTCGAGAGCTTTGTGACACCTTTGTGCCCTTAGGTGCTAACAGGGGAAGTGGCTGGGTTCTCCTGCCAAGTGTCAGGGGTAAGCTCTAATTTGAGTTGTGGAATTCCGTTAAAAACCAGAAATGAAAGCTGTGGTCTGGGTCAGGTTTGGTGTGGAGATTGCTGGAGTCCTTTGGGCTATCACTGTGCTGGGAGCAGAGCCTGCAGCACTCCTCTTGCTGGGCTGGGAGCCCTTCACCCCCTGTCTTAATGGAAGGCATCTCCAAATCTGGAAAGAGAGCATGTTCTAGGTTTTGCATGTTGCTGGGGTCCAGGATAGAAGCGAATGTGTTTCTCTGTGTTACTACAAACAGCTTGATGACTGCATGCAAGTCTTACCCACCTTACCCTAACACTGCCATAACTCAGTGTGCTGGCTTGGGAGAAACCCAGCAGCCTCTGGATTTCTCTTCAGCTTAGTGTTGGTTGCATGTCCAGGTGGGGTGGGGGCAAGCTGGGCAAGTTGTGGTCACATCTCTCAGCCCCCTCCCTGAGATTCAGGAGTGTCCTGCAGAGGGGGATGGTGGTGAGCACATCTTGACAGTCAGGTCTCTGATGGGCAATCAGGAGAGACACTTCCTTCAGTGACTGCCACTTGTGACAGGTTTGGGTGAGCAGCTCACTGGAGTTCAGTTCTTCTCCACTGCCCTCTAAGGAGGGATGCAGCACCTTCCCCACTGGCCTGTGTGCTTAGGCTGGGAGGAGTCTAGATAGGTGGCCTGGATCAGTCTTGGTTTAGGAGCAGACACTTCTGGTATGCTAAATCATGCCGGGCCTTTCCACGTGCCCTGGTTCACAGTGGACTCCTTTCTTCATGCTCAGCAGGTTGAGGTTTTGACTGGATTAATCCTCTCTCTTCTTCTGACACTGTCTGTCTGTGCCCTTCGGTCAGGTGTCTCCGGAGAAGTGCCGCTTTGCCATAGGCCGAATCCTGAGTGAGGGAGACGCAAAGCCGTCGGAAGAGCAGATCAAACGGTTCCAGAAGTATGGCTTTAAGATCTTCACCTTCCCTGCTCCCAGCCATGTGGTCATGGCGACCTTCCCGTTCACTACACCGTTGTCCATCCATCTAGCAGTCAACCGTGTCCACCCAGCCCTTGACACTTACATCAAGGTAAGCAAGTGTGGCATGAGAAGGGTTGCATGTGTTTGGTGGGCTGTCAGAGGCTTCTTTTCCTGACAGCTGATGGGACTGCTCTGACGTGTCATCTCTTGATGTCTTCCCTTGGGCACTACCATCAAGATCTCTTCCTTTTGCAATCTGACAGGTAGATCCCCAGTAGGGATGTCCTTCCATTCGCTCCTTAGACACAGGGGTGTCTTGTCTGCTGTTTTGTGTTTACGAGAAGCAAGTTCTCATCTACTGACTTGCTGCTTTTCTCCTTAACATAAAGATAAAATGTGATTTTTCCCCTTGAGTCTCTTTCTTGTTGTTAGGATCTGGCAGGTATGTGCCCTTCGGTGTAATGCTTCGTGCTGTGGAAGTTCTGTTTTGAGTGCCAGCCTCACCAGTGGGGCAGCTGTCTTCTGCAGAGATGGGGGGAGAAGTTAGAAACTTTCTGGCCTGCGGGCTTATGAAAATTTTGTTTCAAGCAATAAGTTTAAATTTGTGGACTTTGGCCCTGGCTGGGCAGCTGGCTGCTGTGGGCTGTGTTTGCCCTTGCCCCTGAGTGGAGCAGGTGGCCATCCCCACTGCTTCTGTTCTTTTTGAAGCAAGCTCTGCTGCCTTGTTCTGTCTGCCAGACCAGCTGTGGCAAGGGTGTTCCCAAGCAGCACATCTGACACAGACACTTCCAGTCCAGAGAGCAAGGAAGGTCCTGGCCAGTTAGGTGATGGAGGGAAGGGACTGCCCTTTCTGGTGTGGGAGGATGCTGTGGAGGGGCCGGCACTCAGCCCTTGGCTTATCTGACTGTCGAGTTCTGACGCTTTCGTTTGTTCGTGTTGAAACACACTATTTATAAACTTGCTTTTCCTGGCGAAACTCCCAGCCTTGTGGGGGAACCGTGTGAATCCCTGCAGCCTGCGCTGTGCTGCAGGATGGCTGCCTTGGTGCCAACCCTGGAACTTCATCCGGGGGCTCTTTGCCGACCCTCTTGTCCGCCCCAGCCGCGGGGAGCTGCCTGCTGGTACTGGCAGAAGATGAGTAGGTGAGACCACCACCTCGTGCCCCCCGTTCTGAAGAGCTGGGGGAGTGCAGTACCAGTTCTCCATTCTCATCCTCTCACTCCATCCTCTGTGTGTCTTCCTGGAGCTCAGCCGGCTGTTTTGTTGCAGGGGGTATCGGGCACTGCTGCCGGCCCTGCAGCGGATGTGTGGGCGTGCACGGAGGGGGCTGGCGTGGGCGGGAGCATCAGGTTGGCTGCGGGAGTGCTCGGAGACGCCGGGCTGACACTGCCTTACTTGGGGAAAGGTCCCGGCAGCGCATCTGTCGCATGAGAGATGGAATTGTTAGAGCTAAAAAGAGAATCACGGGTTGTTCTGGGAGCACCTGGCAGCATTTAATGAGAGCGGCCAATTTTGAGTTAAAATAACTGAAATCATACGGAAACACAGCGCCCACGGCCATGTGCAGAGGGAGGGGATGCATTTTGATCTCTGCCCCATACCCAGTGGCAGGTGGGTCAGGGTGTGTGCCTGTGTCTGTCCAAATGTCCTGCAGCAGAGCACAGCCCTGCTGCCCATCTGGCACTGACTGTGGGGATGTAGGCAGGGAGATGATGGGGTTGCTGGGCTGGGTGAAGCAGAGGGGAGTGGGTGCTGCTGCTCCCTGCATGCTTCACCGTGGGGATGCCCTGCCTTTCTTCAGCGTGACATGGACAGGAGGTTGGAGGCTGTTTGCAGCCGTGCCAGCAGCATCCCTGATGCTTCTCCTGTATTGCTGCCACTTCTCCCTCAGGCTGGACCACCTGCACCCTGGGGCTGTGCTGGCACTTCCCGAGGTGGAGGGATGGGGAAGGAAGGGGGGAAACTTTCATGGAAACAGGTGACCTGTGCCCGCTTGGTGGTGGGAATGGGGGTTACCATGGAGACAGCTTCTCCAAATAGCATCCTTCATCCCACCCCCAGAGCCCGGCTCCCTTAAGCAACCCGAGACAGCAGCGAGACAGAAATTTGCTTTATTTATTTATTTCACGCTGTGCCTGCTTTGAGAAGGGCACTGTTAATGAGAGCCGGGGGTCAGGCCTGCTGAGTGCAGGTCCCCCCACTGCCCTCCCATCCTGGCAACTGCGTGGAGGAAGGGGGTGGGATGGCAAAAGCCAGGAGGCATGAAAGGGGACTAAATGGCAGAGATGAAACACTGGCTCCCATGGAGAGAGAGGGAATTAGCTGAAGTGGAGAGAGGATGACATGGCTGCCTAGTCATAGAAAGGAGGTGTGGGAGAGCAGGGGCTGGAGACGGAGCTGGAGGAGGCAGAAAGAGGGGTGGAATGTGAGGAGGGAGGGTGGAGAAAGCTTTGGAGATGCTGAAAAACAAGGAAGAGGAATGGGAGAAGGTGACTGGAGGGGGATGTGTGGAGTGAAAGAGCTGAGGGTTTGGGGTCCAGCTGAGGGAGCAGGATGGTGAGAGGTGGTGGGAACATCTGGGGCCATAGCTGAAGGAAGCCTTCCCACAGTTGGCTCTCCACCAGCCTTCCCACAGCATCCCCTGAGGTTAACCTGGGGACATCTGGTCCCAAAGGCTTGTGGACATGAGGGAGAAGTGTGGCTCCCTCTGGACTTGCTGGTGCCATGTGAAAGTTACTGGGAATGCTTATGGTTCACATTACCTGGGCAGTGAGGGTGCAGTGATGCTGGCTTTCAACAGTCTGGGCTTTGTGTTTTCCAGTCTGCTGCTTCAGAGGGATAGGAAAAATGAAAAATAAAACTTGTAATAATAATTAAAAACAAGATACAGCGTGACAGTCTCATTAGGGATGGAAGGGAGATGGGCTGGCATAGACAGGATGTGTTGTGCTGCCCTTACAGCATGCATCCTTGTAGCCCCAGCTCTTGTGGGGCTCAGAAGCTGGCATTTCTGTGAGTCTTTGGGTGCAGGCACAGCTTTTGGGAACTGTGGGGAAATGGCTGCAGCCTTTTGTGTCAGAGAAGAGGACATCCCTCCTGTGGGATGTCAGATTGGCAGTGGCAGTGACCTACTGGCTAGAGTCACCTTTGGAGAAGCCCAGGAGAGCCTGCTGGCTCATTAGTCTGAGCGTGGGTTACTTAAGACATAGGCTGGGGTTATTTAGTGTCTCTCAAAAACTTTTCTTCCTTAATAACTCCTGCTGATACTGCTCCCTGTCTCCAGGCAGGTATGCCCCACTTTCCTGGGATGCACACTCCCACTCCTGCCCCATGACACAGCTGCCTGTCAGACCTGGCAGTCTGACTCCTGGTAGCAAAGGATTGGTCCTGCAAAGCTCTTCCCTGGTGGTGGCCCTTTCTGACAGCTCTGGGAGTGGGTTTATTCCACTGTAACCACCTGTCATTTCAAGGAGTGTTTATTCTGCTTTGGGTATAACAAGCTCTCCGTGGTGGGCTGTGTGTGCCTGCATCTCTCTGCATCTGTGCTGGCATCCAGTGGGCACTGCCAGGCGGGTAGGCTTGGACTTCCCAGCCCCTGGACTCCTCTGGCAGCCAGAGAGGTGGCTAACCTCATCTGAGGTGGAACTGACAGGTGTCTCCCACTGCAGCCCTCGAAGAGCCTGGCTCAACCTGGCCTCTTTCTGTGGGTTTTTGAGTCAGTTTTTTTCTCTCTTTGGCCAAGGAGGATGTGAAAGTGGATGCCAGTATGATCCTGACTGTCTTGCACTCTCCTATGAACCAGAGCACCAGCTGACTGGCCTCAAGTTCTGTCTAACTTGGAAAACTGGAGTTTAACCTCTTTAGATGGTCTTGCAAAGGTATACTCCAACTTCAGCAAAACCTCCAGTTTTTTTCCTTCCCCTGGTTTGTGTGTTCACGTGTTCCCCACTTCCATGGGCTTGTGATCACTCCTTAACAGTGCACATCTCGGGCAGTAGTGGCCAGCATGGGCTCTGTGATGCCAGGAAGGATTTGGGAAACTATCAAGTGTGTTCCTGCTTGACACAGGCCGTCGTGTTCATCCACACCTTGGCTCCCCACAGAGGGAGTAGAGTGCTCCACAAGGTGCTAGAAAGACCTGGCTTGCTCCCATTTACAGCTGGGGAAATGTGTTATTACTTTGACTCCTAGCTTGGAGCAAGCTTTGCTCCCCTTGTCAGCTATGGCAATTTAGGATGCAGTCATGTCCTGCCTCTCTCTTTGCTAAGCTAAACATACAGAGCTTGTAAAGTCCTCCACTGCCATATTTTCCAATGTTTTCCATATTTTCTGATCTTAATTCCTGGATTCTTTTTTGGACCTATTTTCAGCTTGGAAAGTTCTCTGACTTGTCAGTAGCTCAAACGGATGCTTTATTTCAGCAATGGTCTTATTGCTGTGGCACACAGATCTCTGGTGGAGATCTTGTCCCTGCCAAAAACCTCCCAGTCATGGGTTTGTTCTCAGCCAACTAATAGCACCTTCAAATGCATGCCTATGTCCTTTGATGGAGTTGTAGTATCTTGATTAAAAATGGGAAACGATGCCAAGTCATACGTCTTCTCTGAGCTTGATTGAATGGCACGGGTGCTGGTTTGTTTATCAGTCAAGCCTGCCCTCCCCACAAAAATAAGTCATGTTTGCCAACAGGATCTGACAGCTGTAAACGTGTGTTGGTTGGCATTAATTATGCCGGTCTCCTTTGCTCCCTGGTGATCTGGTCTGGTTGCAGCCATCTATTTATTTTGCCTTGGCTCAGTCTTTTCCAGACCTGCCTGCGCTTGCCCAAGTCAGCTATTTACCCATTGAATGTTGGCAGGTACAGGCTGCTGTCTCTCCTGGGACTTTCTAGCATCTCCAGCTGGCCAGAGATCACCCTTTGACAGGCAGACAGCTTGTCAGTGGGGACTTCAGTGTGTTAAAATGTGGGCCTGTGAGCCATGTGTTATACCTTGCCATGGAAAAGCGAACATTTCACCTGCATCCTCTGCCCGTGTCATCTGGCTTTGTCTTAAATTCAGTGCAGAAATACTTGAACGCTCCTCCCTTCTCACTGGTGCCCCTGAGGTTTCCCCTGGCTGACATGTCTGGGATCTGTGCCATTCTTCAGATTCTCCTCCTCTCCCCAGTGCCCTGAACAGCTCCGTAATGTGGGCACCTCTGTCTGTGGGGGACTGGGAACTACACGTGGTCCTGTGTGGCAGCTGAGGCTCAGTGTCCAGTGCCCTTGTGAGCATGGCTGCACTTCATCTTTCCCCTCCTGCTCCCCTGACCACACTGCTGAAGCTGCTGGCTTTGCTGAAATCTGTTGAAAATCTTTTTCTCCCAGCTGTTATAGATGAAGGTCTGTGAAGCTGTGTTCTCATCCCAGAAGATTTGTGTTTTAAAGGTGAAACAGTGAAGCAACCTTTTTGCATGGCTGTGTCAGGAGGCTGGAGTTGGGGGCTGGGAGCTGATAAAACATTTGCAAAAAGGGCTCAATTATTGGGATGTTTTTGCACTTAAATTCTTTCTTCTGGATGATTTAGTTTATTTATTTAGGGATCTGTGCATGAAGCATTTTTAAATGCCAGCTTGTCGTGTGCGAGCAGTCTGGGCTGCAGCCTGCACATGTGTGAGAGCCAATCGCAGCAGCAACTTCAGACGATCCATTTTTGCCTGAATTCTCTTCCAGAGGTCTAGGAAGTACTACAGATGCCCAGCCCTCTCTGCTGGTGCTATCCTTCAGCTTTATTTGTCCTCATGAACTTCTTTGGTCTCCTGCAAGCTCTATGGACCATGGGCTGAAGACCACTGCCCAAGGTGGAGCCCTTACTGAGCCAAGGCCACTCAAAATCTCATATCCATCTATGTAGGGAGGAGGAGGACCAGGATACCTTCATCCAGAACTTAGAAGCACCAGTTGGGGACTATGCTATCCTCAGTGTCTCATCATGTGGGCTGGAAAGGACTCATCCAGATTACCTTCTACCTCCTTGCATATTCTGCAAGGTGACCCATTGATACATGTGGCTTTCTGGGAGATGGAGCTCTCCATCCTCCTTGTGTCCTTTTCCCATGCCCCAAAGTGACTGTGGGGATCAGTTTGCTGGGAAAGAGTGCTGGGGAGAGAGGTGGTGCCCCAGCTGCTGGCTGGGTGGGATGACCTTCAATTTGAGCCCAAGTGCTTTTGGACATGGGTCTGCAGAGTTCCCAGGAAGGCAGAAGGTTACCTGATGTGACTGGTAAGCAATTCTCACACACCAAATAATAGCGGGGGAAAAAAGTCCTGGAGAGTCGTAGAAGATTTGATGTGCCTAATTCGTATTGATGGCAGGGATGAGACCAGAGTTGACAGTGTGACAGGCTTTTGAACTAAGGATACAGACTCCAGGGGAGTGTGGCTTGTGTGCTGCACATGGACCATCCCTGGTTGTCCACCAGCCTGGTTGATGTTGAGTATGAGTGCTGGAGTGACTTAGCCAGCACCGTTGGAGAATACCTTTGGCTGGTGTGTGCACTCTGCCAGGAAATAGCAAAGCTCTGGATCTCATCTGGGTGGGAGGAGCAGGCAAGGGATGGGCACCATGATGCTCCAGCTCGAGCCTGTCCAAAAGGTGACATGCAAGCAGGAAGCGGAGAGGACCCTGAGGTGTCTGTGCCTTTGAGGGCACATTCATCTCTTGCTGACCTGCCCTGACAGCTGGTTTTCAGTGGGCTCTCTCTCCAGCAAGGCCGCTTGCTGCTGGCTGGCAACCCTCAGCTGCATGTCACATCACATCAGTTCGTGTGTTTGCAGCAACTTTTATTTATTAAATATTTTTAGCGACAAAACCATCCAAAGATGTTTCAGTCCTACGAGCGTGAATGACCTCGCCTTCAGCAGGGAGCAGGCAAGGGAGGGCAGGATGCCCACAAAGTCAGGCTGGGGGCTGAGCCAGGTGAAAGGGAGTTTTAGTGGGCAATGTCGTTTAATGCCGTAGGGACCTTTGGACCGTGCTCAGGGTCGGCTTGTGCAGTGGAACAGGTCTGTTTAACCTGTGTCTGCAGGGAAACGTGCTCCTCCTGTGTGGCTAATGGGACATATGGGGATCCAGGGCTCTGCGTCATGTCTTCTGCCACCCACAGCAGGCATCCCTGCTTTCCTATTTCCCCAGAGGAATTTGGCAGCCCCAGGCCACTACTCATCTGCTGTCAACTTCTCCCTGGTCCTTGCAGGCGGGCGGTGAATTAGTACTGGCCATGCTTCATATTCAGTGCTGGCATGGCTGACCTGTGCCAGTGTGCCGATGCCTTGGTGAGGCATTCCTGCTGCTCTGCTGCCTTGTGCCTGCAAACACCTTTCCTCTTGCAAGCACAACTGTATGGCTTCTCTTTTGGCTCTGCTGTTCTGTTACACGGGGGCAGGCGTAAAACTGCAGCTCTGACAGCATGGCTGCTTTGACCAGAAAAGGTTTTCTGACTAGCTTTGAGTTTTGGTAGTTACAAAGGCTCCTTCCCTGCCTCTGCAGGTAGTGTCGTGTGTGAAATCGCCCATTTTTTCCCCAGATTTTTATTGACTGTGTGCAAGTGTCTGTCCCAGCAGCAGGTAGGGGAGTCCTGGTCCCAAGGAAGCAGGTGGTGTGTGAAGCAGGTTCCTGGCTGCCATGGCCTTCCCAATTCTAATTGATCCCAAAATGGGAACAGACCAGGTTGTAAGAGAACTGGAAGAAGAGCCTGATCCAAGCTTTAATGGGAAAGAGAGCGTGAATGAGGTTATCTAGCACCCAATTGCATCTTGAAAGCTTTGGGCAATGGAGATTTCACCACATCTCCAGGGAGGTTGTTCTAGCTGGCAGCTCAGCCCTAGGTCTCTGTCACTCTGGATGCTTTCCTGTATGTCCAGCATTTTGATCCTATTACCATCCCAGCTCCTTTTTCCGGGAGCATTTCCAAAGGCAGCTCCTGGAAGAAGAGCAACCTTCAAGCACCTGCTTTCCCATGCATGACAAACTGTGTGGCCAAAAACCCAACCCAGTACTGGCTGTCAGAAGGTGGTTCTGCTGGGGAGAATTTTCACCCTGGGGGAGAGTGGGAAGCCACCTTATGCTGCCAGCCACTGCTTTGGAAAGCTGGGAGAGCAGCCTTGTAATGACTTACCAAACCTTGCAAAATTATCACAGAGATGAATCTGCTCAGACACAAAAATTTGTTCCCCCCTTGTCTTTGCAGTGAGGATTAATGATCATGGAGGAAGCCAGGGATATTTCATACAGCTGTCCAAGGGAGAGAAAGAACTGAAGTGGTTTGCCTTGGGCAAGGAGGGACAGTAAAATACTATGGTGCTTTTCTGTCATATCTCTTTATCGACTCAGTCTGTACATATGCTCTCCCCAGATGTATTTATAGAGAGTCCCAGAGGATGCAGTCAGCTCAAAAGGTTTTCCTTTGTCAGGCATTAGAGATGTGTCCAGCTCTTTCCAGCAGCGACAGTGTCCCAAACCTTGGGGTCTTCCTTTCATGACAGCTAGTCAATTAATTCAAGGATGAGATTGATTTGCTTTTCTGCAATTATTTTAGCTGGGTCCTAATGAGTTTTGTCTGGACAGGTTCTTCCCTATAGCCGTCTGAGCCAGACCTTGCCAGCTGTGCCAGGCTTGAGAAACAGCAAAATGAACCTGATCAAACGCAGATCACCGTCTTAGAAATATTGCTCTTTTCCAACAAACGCTGTTGGCCTAGTTTCCCTGGCTGTGAAGCTCCCACTTTGAAACCTGTGGAGTAGGCAGATAATACATTTGAAAGCAGTGGCATTTTTACCTCTAGAAAAGGGACCATTGTGCTATGACTAACTTTCACTTTTTTGATTGTAGTTAGGAATAAAATGATAGGAAAGGCCCCACTTTGGGGACAGCAGGAGAATGAAAACATTTCTCTTCTGCACCGAGTCAAAATATGGATGGATGACTTGTGAGGTTGGGTGGTGATCGGATCACAGGGATGAAAGAACAAAATCAGTTCTTGCTCCTTCTCATGCTGAGAGCTTATGTGCTGTGGGCAAGGCACAGGCTTTGGGGCTGCACTGACAGCTGGAACACCAGTGGGGCAGCTGAGTCCAGCTGTTTGCTCTGAGGGTCATGCTGAAAGTCCCTCGGGGTCTCCTTTCAACAGGGAGACACACAACCCCCTGTCATCTCTGCCTGCCTGCAGCAGCTGCTGCTGCCCTGTGGATGCTGTTTGAGTTGATGCCACTGTATGCTGGTGGCCCTGGGCAGAGGCAGCAGGCTGGAGGTGTCCAGAGCTGCCAATCCTCACAACTGTGGCAGATGTGGAGGTCTGTGAAGCTGCTCACATCCTGGGGAGGCTTTCACAGGCTCAGCATGTGCTTTTCTTCTGTTTGTGCTGTTGCCTGGTGGCCATCTCTCTGCCTGGAGCCGTAGGGACTCACAGCTTTTGAGGAGTGGGTGCAGGGTACAAAGAGGTGCAACGGTTCATTGCACACTTACATACAACCAGTACATCCCATCCTGCTTTGAGGAGCAAACACCCAGTACTGAACTCAGGTTGTCCCAACAGGCTATGGAAAATCATGCTGTCAAATCCTGGCCCTCTGAACTCCTCTGGATTTGCCAGGACTAAGTTCATCTTTGTGGTGTCCAGCTGCCTCAGCCGTTGCAGGACTCTGGAGCAGTTTACAGCCTGGTCTGTAGCTCCTTGAAAGAGGAAGGTTGAACTGTGCTTAATTTAAAAGCCTCCACTCGCAGGCTTTTGGAGTGCCTGTGAGCCCTTGGCTCCAGGACTTCTTTTGTGCCTTTTCTTTTCCATCATCTGGCAGTTTATTCCAGCCTGTGCTTCAGCCAGACCAGGGAAAATCAGAGCCTTTAGGAGAAATGTTGGCAGTTTGTAACTCCACTACCCATGCCTGGGGCTGGCAGGGATTACTCCAGATTACAACTGCCCTGAGGCAGTTGATGGAGCAGATGATGCAGATGGAGTTGATGATGCAGCCTGGCAGAGATGTAGGAGCTTCCTGCACTGCTTTCCCTTTTCCATCCCAAGGGAGCCACAAGCCATGGCAAGCCTCTTTGCCTTCATGGCCAGTGTGCTGGTGTGCTGGCCCCAGATGGGGGGGTGCATCTGGCTTTGCCCAGTTGCATAGGAGTGAGGAAAGGCTTTTGTTCCCCTCCTGTCAGACCACAGTGGGCAGAGGGGGCTGAGCTCCCTGGGGACTGGCATAGCCATGAGTCAGTGCTTGTTCTCTGTCACCCTTGAGCTGACTAATCTCAGGATCTGATGCAGTGCCTAGTGATGGTAAGACACCAAAGACACCTGTTATCCTCAAGAGTGGATCAGCACCTGATGGACCGATACCTCCAGGCATCATTTCATTTCCTTGTCCCCAGTCCACCCAATGTTTGCCTTTCCTGGGCTCCTCCATGCTGTGGTGAGTGTGAGGAGGTGGAGACTCATGCCTGGCTTGAGCAGATGCATTTCTGCTGGGATTTTTGGAGATCAGTTCTCCATTAGGTAAGGTGACAGCCAGGGCTGGTAGGAGGGCTGGGGCTGTAGTGTGAAAAAGGATGTGCCTGCAGCACAGAGGAGAGCAACAAACCTGCCTAAGAAGGGAGATGATGGTGGGGAGTCACCTGGGTGCCAGAAGGAAACTGGAAAGAAGTTTCTGCACTAACTCGGAGCAGAGCCTTGATACAGCTTTAGGGACAGGATCAACCTCCTCTGGCACTGGAATGGCAAAAGAGAGACACTGGGGACACAAAATGGAGTCACTGGTAGGGCTTGGGGCGTGCTTGGCTTCCAGGCCACTGACATCTGGATTTTCCACATGTACATTTCGCTTGGCTGCGTTCCTCCTAAAGCTCAGCGAGGCTCTGCTTATCTGAAACTGAGCTCCAAATTAAATGACACCGAACAGTGCAGCTTTACATTTCAAAGGCTCGGAGCGGAAGGATGCTTGGGACTTTCTGGCGCTGTGGAGTAATTGGGGTGATTTTTTTTTGGCAGCTTGTATGCTGACTGCTGGGTGCTCGCTCCACAGACGGATGGTTTTGCCTGTTCATCTTCTGCTAATGTGAGGAATTATAACAACACTGCAGGGATGAAGGGAGGTGACAGAACCCAGTGCAGTGGGGAAAGCAAGTTAGTAACTGCCCTGCTTCCCTGATTCTGACTGCTTATCCCAGTGGTAACTTGAGGATGGGCACACATTTGCATTACAGGACCCCTGAAAACTTCTGCTTCCATTCTCCCCTTCCACACACCACCAACCTGAAGATCTCCTGGCATATTTAAAGCTGCTGCAGTGTCTATTTCCCTTACTTTAACAGCTCTGTGGGATGGATCCTAAGGCAAAAGTGTTGATCGAAGGTCAAAGACAGAACTCTAAGGCAGCTGGGAGAGTGGTTGTTCTAGAAGTCCCAGTCTCAGCATGGCACTGGGGGCTGTTGCCTTTCAGATGAAACCTAAAGGGGTGTCCTGGCCCTGTGAAGGTGAAGAGGATGTGCCATGGCTGATCACAGAACTGTCCTTTCTGCAGCTGCCTGCTGGCTTCATGCATTTGCTGGTGGGCTGTGTTCCTGCCCTGTGTGGTTATAAGGCACCCTGGGAAGGCTGGAGAGAGGAAAACCATGGCCTTGTTCCCGCTGTGGACACCTGCATTTTCACTCTGCCACTGGATAGTCATTTACTCTTATCTGCTCCTCTGGGTTTTATTTCTGCCGGGAGCTGATGGCAGCTCCTTGACATGCAGGAAGGTAGATATCTATCATCTGCTGTGGCCAGCTGCTCTGCTTTTCACGCTGTGCAGATTCACAGCTTGGGGTAACGTCCGCCCAGCGATACAGTAACCAGACCATGAGTTGGCAAAAGCTTATCAAGAGGTCAGTGTCAGAGAAAGACTTGCTGTGGTTCTTCTTTGCAGTTCAGGAGATGAACAAAGCGGAAGCGGCTGCTGTGGCTGCAGGAGCTGCCTGATGCTGTGGGCTCACAGTGGAGGAGCACAGCCATTGGCTCCTCTCTGTTCTTGTGTCTTCCTCCTCCTCTCCCACATGCATCTCTAGGTGCCATGTTCACTTGTCCCTCCTTTGCTCAGTTCTTTCCACCCTGAGAAGCCCTCGCCTTTATCTCCCGTCAGCTTTCTTGGAAAGCTGTGTCTCCTGGAAAGAGCTGAGCATTGGCTCAGCTTTGACTTTATGCTGTGCCCTGGGGCACAGGACCAATATCCAAATCCCTTGCCTCTTGCTATCCTGGATCCAGCAGCTTTGCTGGACAGAGCTGCAGGGGGCAGAGTACACTTCCTGCCCATGACAAGCTGCAGCTGCTTAGGGAAGGGCAGATGGGGAGAGGTGCAAAAATGCTTCCCCAAAGTCCTCCCCATCCTCCAAGTACCTGGAGCTTGATGGAGAACATCACAGCACTGGGAAGAGGAAGGATATCCTCCAGGTCTCTAAGGGCACTAATGAAGATCTGGGGCAGCTCTGGGGACTGCAGCATCTGCTGATGTGCTGCCATCAATGGCATTACATAAGGCTATGTATGATTTGGGGTACCTTGGAGAGCAGAGCAGTGGTGGAGATGGGGAGTTAGCTCCCCAGCAGGGAAAGATCTGGAAAGCTGAGTGGCACAGTGCATCTCTGGAGCATTACCGGCTCATCAAGCACCTCTGGGAGCATGTGGGACCCAGAAAGCCACAGGCTTGTGGAAGGGCAGAGTCAGGCTGCGCTCTGTCCTTGCCTAACTGCTTTGATTTCACCTCCTGATTGATCTGCGCAGTCAAACTCATGATCCAGTGCTGGCGGAGGAGCAGTCGCCAGACTGCAAAGGTCGCTGATCTCAGCTGCTCCCCTCCCCTGCTGCCTCTGTTGTCGGCAGAAGAGCCTGGCTTTGGAGGCACTTGGTTTGTGTCCCTGCTGGCACTGCCAGCCATTGCCTCCCTGCACACTGCGACGGCGTGCTCAGCAGGTGCTCTCCTTTCCAGACCGAGGTAATGAGCCCCCTGGGACTCTGCACCAGGGTCCCTGGTGGGCTGAGGAGGGGGAGGTGAGGGCTGCAGAGGAAGGGCAGGCACCCAGTCTCACCTCGCCTCCCCGCGTCTGCTCTGAGCAGGGTGGATGGAGAGATTGGTCACCACATGCAGCTGCCAAAATGGTGTGTCCTGGCTCGAGGACACCTGGAGCCATCCTGAGGTCCCTGGTGAAGTTGCCTGGTGCTGCTTGTTCACCTCCCTTACCCCCTCCTTGCTTCTCCTGCGTTCCCACCTCCTCCTGCATTGCAGGCAGCCTGCCCGTTTCTGTGCCGTTCGCTTTCTGCCCGCCAGCGCTGTTTGTTTGCACTGGGGATTTCCTCGGGCGAATCGTTACTGCCGCTGCTGGCGTGTGGTGACTGGAGGCTCTGGGGGCTTCGTTAGCCGAGCTCACCGGAGGCATTGTCATTATGATGGGGCTTGCCAGAGTTTCGGGCTCTTTGCCCTTTGCCTTGCAGAGTTGCTGCATTTTTGGGGAGAGGTGCAAGCTCTCGGACATGGGGGTTTGAAGGCAGCTTTCCTGGAAGCCTGTGGGGAAATGCCTCTTGTTCATTTATAAACACTCAGGAAGGAGCTTTTCCTGGGCTCTGGCTTGCTTTTAAAGCGTGGGGATGCCTGTCCCTGGGGCAAGGGAAGAGGAGCAGGAGGAGCAGTGAACCGGGGTGAGTGGTCGTCCATGGGTGCATGTACTACAGCTGAGAACCTGGGCAGGATCCTTGTCACCCAAATCAAGCCTGGGTTTACTTGAGCAATCTTTCTTCACTATTAGCTGCACTTAGCCAATAGCTTGGAAGATCCTCCTGTCCTGGAAACTTACTTTCTGACATCAGGTTTGCCAACATGTTGTACTTGAGACATGCTTATGGATGTCATGATCATCTTGCCTATTCCTCCTCAGAAAACCAAGCTGAAACTCGCTTGATCTTCCTCTTGGGTGACTTTCCTTGCCTTCCAAATGAGGCCAGTAAGCCTGACAGTAAGTCCCTGTGGGTGGGGAGGGAAGGACTATTTTGTCTAGGAATCAGGCGGTTGCACCCTGGGCTGCTGGTGGCTTTATCTGTGCAAGTTCAGTGGGGTTAGGTTCTTCAGCTTCCCTTTTTGGCTTTCTCAGCTGTGAAGGCATGGTGTGAGGCTGAGCTTAGCTCATCGTGAAATATATTCCATGTAGCCTGGGAACTGGGGGCGTTGCAGAAAGACAAGGTTGTTCAAGGAGGTAGGAAGGGACAGCAGGGTATTTATTCCACTGCGCCATTTTCTTCCTGGGGCACTAATGTGACACATGTCCTGAATTTGTCCTGATGACAGACTGGCTGTGGAAGAGCAGCCTGTAATCCAAAGAGCAAGAGGAAGGGGTTGAGATTTGGAAGGGGCAGCCTGGTCCTTGGCTCAGGAGACAGAGCTCTGACATACTGCGAGCACCAAGCAGTGTTGCTCCAGCTTCATCTCTGTTGCTTTGGCTTTGCTGCACAAGGATTTCATCAGAGGACCTGTTGCAGGAGAGGATGTGTGTGAGAAGGCTGGGAATGAAAAGCCTCCACTGGACATCCCTGGCGTGGAAGGGCAAGTACTCAAGTGGGTGGTGGCCCGGGAGAAAGTCATCAAGGTGGTTTGAGAATATCCATCTGGATAAGTAGCCCTCCAAGTTAGCCATGGAAGATCATCTCTCAGCACAAGAAACCACCTGCTGTTGTATGTCTCTGGGAAGGGGGGGGCAGATTACTCTAGACAGTGTTTACAGCCCCGTTAGGCTGCAGGCAGCCCAATGAAGACATGTTTCAAAGAAGCTCTTTTTACCTGCATGGTGTCCTGCATAGGGTGGGAGGCTGCAGTGTGGTGAGCTGCCTGGCCAGGGCAAGACAGACAGGAGAACATTTTGGGTGATAATGCCTTTCCTAAAAGGCCCTGCCTTGACAGGAGACAGAGAAATTGCCACAGCTGCTGCTCCTGGCAGCCTCGCCGAAGCAGCAGAGCAGGCAAAGCGATTTAGCATCGCTCCAGTCATCCGTGATGGCAGAGATCATTGCATCAACCCCTTCAGCTTTGCGATTAATGCTGAAGAAGCATCCTCTGAGGGCTGGGAGGAGAGTGTTGGTCCCTGGAGATCTGCTCTCCGAAGCAGAGCCAGCCCTCTCCAGCTGTGGTCCTCCTCTCTTGCAGTCTCATCCACCTCCTTTTCTGTGCAGCTGTTGACTTGTGTGCTCCCATAGTGATGGAGATCCTAAGAACTGTGACAGAAACACAGGACTGGTTCCTCAGGGGAGGAGAGATTATATGGATTTACACAAATCTATTGTCTTATGAAAGTCCAGTGTTTGAGCTTTCAGAGTGGTTAAAACCAAAGTCCTCTTCAGACAGCTAGTGTGTGGCTGTGATAGGGAAGGAGGAGAAGAAAATGGGATGTGGTGGGGCCAGATAGGAGGAAGAGTATGAGAATATATAGTGGAACTCTGGGAAGCTGTCAAGAACTGACTGCCCAGCTGGCTTCATTTACCCATAGTGGGTATAGAAGCAAGTCAGAACCTGGGGACGTGGAAAGCACTGAGTCTTTAGGAAAATTTATCTTTTTTAATGCGAAAGTTTGCTTCACTTCTGAAACTCTGCTCCAGGACTAATTATTACCAAATAACCATAACAGCAGGGGGGACCCAAGTCCCATGAATTATGTGTGTTTGCACCATCTGCTCCTTATTCTGCAGGTGACATTCCCATGGTTGGAAGCAGTAAGATACATCCCTGGAAGCACATGGACTGACGTACCTGAGTGTGTCTGGATAAGCTTTGTCCAGAGCTTGTTCTTCTCCCACACTGGGGGCTCTGGCTGCTCACAGCTACTTTCTGAAAGGTTTTATCTTGCTGGGAGTTGCTGCTCCCCTTGTCTCTGAAGATGGGGTATGCTCCTGTGTATGCCTCAGGATTTCTCTTGCAGCTCAGTTTCAGGTGCTGAAAGGGAAGGAGATCCAGAGCATGTCTGTGCCTGCAACGAGGCAGGGCTGGAGCTTGCTCCCTTTTGCTGGAGGACATCTTCCACCATCCCAGGGAGGAAAAAAGCATTCATGACTCTGACAGCAGATTCCAGCAGTGACCTGGAGCCTGTGCCTGGTCCCTGCCAGCCTCCTCAGGGTGCTTGGACTCACAAACTCATCAGCCTACCTGGTGCTCATTCCTTTGCCTCTCAGTTTGGCCGTGCCTGGCAGCTGCCACTTTGCAGCTCCCGCCCTGGAGGAGCCATGGGAGCAGCTGGGTGATTCGGCCCCGGGAAGTGCAGGCGGGCGAGGTGTAAATTGCATGGCGGGCTGCCTTCACTGAGGTGAAAATGAAAAACTCCCAGCTATCAAACCCGACGTTTGACAGTTCTCATGGTCCAAGTGCACTCCCACTCCCTTTCACTGCTGGGGAGAGGATCTCGGAGGCTGATTTTCACCTGCCTATCCTGAAGACATGGTGCTGCCATGTGGGCAGGGTGGTGTGTCCTGGTTGCAGGCAGGACAGGGACCTGCTGTGGGAAGGAGGAAGTGTGCTAGTGCTGAGGGCAGGGAGGGATGCTGGTGGCTTGGGAGGTGCTAATTGCCAGGCGCTGTATTCTGCTACCTGGAGGATTTGTTATCCTTTGTCGAGACTTTGTTTTCTGCTGCTGCAGTGCTAGTGGTGCCGCTCCTTCTTCCTGATGGCTGACAGAAACGGCCTTTTCTTGGTTGCAATAATATCACCTTCTGTTTCTGAAACACCTTGCAGCCCAGAGGATTTGAAAGTAAAGTGCACGTGTGTGGGAGCAGTCTCACCACCTCTGAAATGTGAGTTTCTCCAGGCTGGGAAGCAGCAGCTGTTCTGCAGCCCTTGGCAGCCTGGTGTTGGCTGTGCCGTGTGCTGGAGCTGGCTCTGAGTGCCATCACACCAGGAGGCAGGGCCTGCCCGGTTCCACGTGCACCCTGCTTGAGCTCAGGCTATGTTTGGGTTTCCTTGGTGCTGGAAGTATTACTGGTGTAAAGCACATTTGCCTCCCTCTCCTTCCAGCAACATGTCATCACTTCTGCCCAAACCATCTTTTGGACTGATGGCTCCTTCCCAGCCCTTGCCTGACTTCTGCCCCTTGACAGCAGCCCTGTGCACCCAGCCTAAACAACCCCAGCTCTCTCAGCCTGTCTTCATAGGTGCTCCAGCCCTTGGACTGTCTCTGTGGCCTCCTCTGGACCCATTCTAACATGTCCGTGACTGTCTCATGCTGGGGACCCCCGAACTGGAGTCAGTATTCCAGGTTGGGTCTCACAAGAGTGGAGCAGAGGGGGAACACCCCCCACCCCATCCCTCAGACTGCTGTCCATGCTGCTTCTAGTGCAGCCCAGGAGACTTGGCTTTCTGGGCTGCCAAAGCACATTGAAACTGAGTTTGAAACCCAGGGAGGAAGGGATGCCTCTATTTTTTTTTCTTTCCTCAGCTCAGATGTGGGACCGAAGTGGTGTTTAACCTCACGCTGCTGTCTGGGCAGGGAGAAATGGAAACAGGGACATCCCTAGTCTGGGTATGGGACAGAGGGATGGCCCAGTATGGAGTCTGTGTCCTGGCTGAATTGGGAGACCAAAGGGTGATGAGTGCTGTGCAAACTGAATTGCAAAGCCTCTCTGGACTACCTAGCACCCATGTTCTAAGATAAGTAGGGATGACACAGTGAGCGTGGAGTGTGTGAGGAAGCGAGGAGGATGTGGCACACAGCGCGCTCCCTCCAGTCCTAGCTGGCAGCTCAGTTTCAGCTTTTAATTTTAGCAACTGATTTAGGGCCGTTCAGCTCCAAGTGGTTTTGTTGTTTCTTTAAAATCCCTGGAACTGAAGCGTCCGACCCCATCACTGAGAGAAGGAAAGGATGGATGCCTCCAGCTGGAAGCAAGATGTGGGGGAGTTGTGTTGTCTGAGCAGGCAGGAGTTGCTGGCGTGTGAGGACAGGGCTGGTGGGTTCCCTGGGGGTCTCCCCACACTCAGACAGGTGCCAGCTGACTTGCCGGCACTAATCGGAGCAGCCCAAGTGGTGGCAGCACCAGTGAGGGGGGGGCTCGTGGCAGTGAGGGTGTGACTGTGCTCTGGTTGGCTGGGGGGATGCTGGTGAGCCCCCCCAGCAGACAGCAACCCCCATCGATGGACGCAGTCTGTTCCTCCTTCAGGTGCGGAAGTACAGTAAATGGAAGGGGCTGACTCCAAATACCTGTGGAAAAACCTCTCATGCGGTTGGTGTCACTCCAGTGTCACAGCAGGATGTGAATGGAGCCATGTGTTCGGCACCCTTCTGCTTCCCTGTGATGGTGGCAGCACATCCTGTTGCCATAAGAACAGGAGTGAGCGGCACCTCTGGGCACGTTGTGTGAACTGGTGGTGAGACAACCCCTGTTAACATCCCACAGCTTCTCCTTGAGCCTGAGTCCTGCCGGCGCAGGCTTGGACCACATGTTCATCGACCCCTCTGGAAAGTTGTTCCCTTGATTGGCACTATGTGGAAAGCAGTCAATCCTTAGACTGGATCCTGCACTGTCAACTTTCCCAGTGGCTCCAGGCAGGGTCTAGCCTGTCCCAGCTTTTTGACAGTGCCTACTGGCAGATCCCTGGAGGATACATCTCTGTCTGGTGGCCGAGAGGGCAGCTCAGTGGGCTGCCTCATTCCCCTAAAGGAGAAGAAGTTTTACATCTGCTGGGTGAGCAGTCACTTGCTCTCCACGGCTTTTCCAGTCCTGGGTTTTTCAGGCATGTTTTTCACATGTTGCAGGCAGAATGTCCTCTGGCAGGGATGGATGAAGGGCACAGACAATGGCTGTGTACATATGACACAGCAGTGACTGGGGTTTGAAGTGGATGTCTCTGCAGTGGAACTGGGAGCTGCTGGGCTGCACGGAGAGGTCAGCCCCCAGCCCTGCTCCAGCAGGAAGCTCAGTGGTGACATGGAAAACCTCTCTGCAACTGCTCCCACAGACATCAACCCTGAAACAGTGATTGAGCGGGCTGGTCTGGCTTAACCATAACCCCATGAGCTGTGCCAGGAGGTTGTGGTGAGGAGTCAAAGGGATCTATAAGGGACAAAGGGCTTGTAGTCAGAAGCAGGGTAAGAACAGTGGCTGCCTTACCACTGTGGTTCCAGCAACCCTAGAAGTATTCTGGGATCAGCTGGAGCCTGATCGCCAGCACGCCTGGGCATGGCAAGGATCCAGAGAGCATCCGCAAGCCTTGTTTGTGGTCTTCTAACAAGATGAATTCTTCCAGCAGTGGGAGATGAAGCAGATCCAGTCAGTGACATTTGAATTCCTGAGCAGACAAGCCTGACAGAGTGACAAAGCCGGTCCCGCAGTGCCCCAGCTCACTTTCTGCTTCCTAGGAGGTGGTGAGGGGCACAGCATGACGTGAGCACCCTGCCACCTCCTTCTGCCTTTCCACAATACTACTGGGATTTTAATGACTGCAAGTCATGTCTCAGACACCTTGTCATGTATGCTGTAGCCCTGGGGCTGCTCTCCTGCCTGCTCGGGGAAGTGGGGGCATCTTTTGTCTGGGAGGCTGTGCATAAGCCATTCCATGGGCAGATGATGGAGTCTGTTCCTTATGGACAAGTAGGAGGAGGAAAATTTGTGCTGCTGAAGAGGTGCCACCTCCGCTGCTGGGGAAGGTCTCCCAAAATGCTGTTTTGGCATGTAATCATGTTGTTCTTTCTGATGCATGAGGCTGGGGGATGCTCCATTCCTAGAGGGATGAGAGCAACGTGGAGGAAGTCCTACAGGGAGTCGGCGGTGTCTGGTGGTTTGGAAACAGCCTGGAGTAAAGACTGGATGAGGTACTGTTTCACCTGGGAAATAGAAGTGCAAGAGTCTTCCCTTACATAAACCCTTGTTCTCAAGAAGGTGGTGAGAAGCATCCTGTGACATTTCTCAGATGGGCAAGAACAAGTCGGCTTCATGGGAAGCAGTGGGTCTGACATAGCAGGAGTATTCCAGAGCTGCTGTGCCTGTTGGAACTGAATTTGTAGGCTCTGGATTCATTTGCCTTTGATGGGTGTGTGTAGATGGGCTGTATGGACTATGTGCAATGAATCCCATGCTTCGGGTGCCCAGTGGAGTGTCCTGCATAGAAATAGCTTTGTGTGCTGCACTGCCGCCTCCAGTTTTGGGGGCCATAAGAAAGGGAGAGCTCTCAGTGGAGGCTGAGGAAGGAGGTGACACTGCATGACTTTGTGAAGGGATAAGTCCCCTTCCCTGCCCTACTTACTGGTCATGCTGTCCTAGCCAGCAGCCTGGCCCTGATGCTGTCGGTGTCCCACTGTTCACCTCTTGCTGAGCTCCTCCGCCCGTGTGAGACTGTATTGAATTGACTCGAGGGCTCTGCCTTGCAAACTCCACATCCCCCTTGCTGCTCCATCTGTTGGCTTAACAGCACAGCTAGCAAGGGGCTCCCTCCTCAGCGGCAGTGCAGCATTGCCTGTTGAGCCTCTCTGTTGTTTTGCCGTGTTTTTGAGTCTTTGCTAATTTGCTCTCTGCTTACACCTTTGCCTTTGGACTCTGCTCTCCGGTCTCTCTGAGTTGTTTCTTTGACTTGCAGTACCCTTGCAACCTTTCTCTCCACTGGGATAATCCTAAACCTGCTCTGTCCTATGCTGACAGAAGCTTCTTGGTTGCATTTTGCTGCACTGTGTGTGCCTGGCCTCTGCCTGCTTCCTAATCTCCTTTGGTATGATCCACAAGGCTGATCTCCCTGACCTCCTTTGGATGACCTCCTTGTCCATTTTTTTGGATGATCCCCTTATTCCATTCTGTCATGGCTCTCCATATCATTGCCTCTGCTGTTTCCTCAGTCTTTATGCCGCCTCATCCCTTTATCCCAGGCTAGATAGGACAGCATTCCCAGCTGTCACCTCCCTGGATGTCGTCCTCTCCTGAGCCCACCTGCCAGAGTTGAGCTCTGCAGCAGCCTTGCCAGGAGCTGGGTTTCTCTGGGAAGAAGTGCAGAAGCTGAGGCCAGCTCACTAGCCTGGCTCCCAGCTTGATTTGTATAGGCACAAATTAGCACTGCCAGGCTCTGGGTTCTTTCCATTTCCTTTTGGGGAAAACCCTGGATGAAATGGGAAAAAGTCAAGTATTGTAGCTGTCCATAATGAGGCAGGTGTGTGTATTGACAGAGAGTTTCTGGCCACTTCAGTGTCATCTCACCGACTTGGGCCCCAGCCATGGCCTTTGGCTCCAGGGCACCTGGGCTCTTCTGGCTTCAAGGACACAAACCTGCTTCCCACTCTGGCAGGGTGGAGCATCCTTATCTCTCTTATAGGATAATCTGTAAATGTAAAGCAGCATTTAGCTCAGGAGACAGTCCAGAACCCTGCTCTTCACAGAGGTGTGCATTTTTATTCCTTAAAAAGCCAAGATTGCCATATTTCTTGTGGGTGGTGGGGATGTTATTTGTGCTTTGGGGGAGTCACTATTATGGCTGTGTAATTGGAAAGGCAGTTGTAGTAGTGCAGATGAATTGCAGGGAGAGGTTATGTCCCAGATCTGCTCTTTTGGAGTCTCAGGATGAGCTTTGGAAAGTCATCTTGGGATGTCTTGGAGGACAGGGTGGAGACCAGAAGTTTTAGACTCATTTATAGACCTCATATGAATTTAGTGAAGGCCTCTTTGCTGTAAGATCCTCTGAGTTGTCCCCGTCTGCATTAAGTGGTGGAGAGCCAGCTGGATGCATCCAAAAAAACCCTGCAAATCTTGGAGATACCCATCTCTGGTGTGTGTTGCAGTAACCTAAAATAAGGAGGCGAGCTGAAGATTGGTGGATGGGCTTGTGGTTGGTAGAGCAAGGGGCAGAGCAGTGGGGAGGGTTCTTGTCTGTGGTGCTGCTGAAAAAGCAGGAGTGATATGAGCCGCCTCTGCTCTGCTGCTAAAAACAGCCCAGCTTGTTTTTATTTAATACAGTTTTGATCTGCAGGCCACAGTGTTTCACCTGCCCATGTGTGGAAACTCCAGTCTCCAAGTGCCTTGGAAATCCGCCTGTGTCCCTGCGTGTCCCTGCAGCACCAGGATCGTGAATGTGGTTCCTCCTAGGCTGAAGGAGGGACTGTGCTGAAATTCAGGCTCCAAGGCATTGGGATGGGATGGGTAAAGCTTCTGCTGGGGTCCTGTTTCCGCCACTGTGGTGCTTCTGGGTAAACTAAGGCTCTGCATTGCCAGCTCCCTCAGGCTTTCCCAGGAAAATGCTCATGTGGGATTTTCTCCCCATCTTGCTTGTGCAGCACCCTGGCAGCATGGAGGCAGCTCTTAGGTGTCCTTGCTGCCAGCACTGGGAAGGGGGTCAGTGTTGGCTCACATTGTGGGTTCTGCCTGGTGCTGGCATTTGTCTGGGAAATACATGATTCTTAATCACATTGATCCATCCCCAGAGGTGAAGGGGGTCAGGAATGAAACAAGCTTTTCTGAGGTCATGATTGATGTGTCCACAGAGCATCCTTGTAGTGGGGCCTACCCTGGCTACAGAGAGTCCCAGAGGGATTGGGACTCTGCTGGAGGATGTCTGGGCAAGCCACACCAGCAGGCTGTGATGGAGGATAGTTGAGGCAGGGAGAAGCAGATCATTGGGTCAGGGAAGAAGAGGATAGTTAGGGCAAGAGGGAGGAAGAAAATAGCTGGGGCAGGGAGCAGGAAGAGGAGGATAATCAGAGTGGTTGCAGGGTTAAATAAAAGCTGTCAGTGATTTCAAAAGGAGAAAGAAAGAAAAAGAAAACCCGCTAAAGAGACACTCTCTCACCCGGCTTGTAATCAGCCGCCCCCTCTGCCAGCGAGCAGCTGGCGGGCGGGCGGGTGAGGAGGGGGTGGCAAGAGGGGTCCAGCTGCTCCTTGGTCCAGCCCCACCACCCTGAGAGTCCCCACAGCCCTGGCTCGGTGTGGGCTGCACAGCCCAGGGGGACTTACCCCAGTCAAGGGTCCCTGGCAGGCTGGGGGTCTAAGGTGTTGAGCAGTGCTGCCAGGGGCAGGTGGGGTGAGGAAGAGGAGGAGAGGAACTTGTCTGAAATGCCAGGGATTCATCTCCCACTTCCCCTGCCCTCACCGTTCTGAAAGGAGCTGCTTGAGCTGTCGGCTCTGGATTATATGAATTAGTGGAGAAGTGCTATGCCTGCTCGGGGGGCCGTGCTGCTGGGAGGAACCGATTTGACAGATCTGTGCAAAGCAGCTGCCCGGCTCCCCAAAACCCCTTCCTGCAGCCCAAAATGAGTACACTAAGCCAAGGCTGGGCTGGGGGAAATGAATCTCCCATGGTTTTTTGCATCTCCTCCTTGAGCCTGGCTTGCTGCTTAACCCTAGGGCCAAACCTGCCTGGCCTGGTATGTGCAGACTCTTGTGATAGGGAAAGCAGCACTGTGGTTTTGGGATGGGACCCACTGCTCCTCATTGGGCCTCCATCTCTATGGGCAGAGTGGGTCAGTCTATGACACAGCCAGGCCAGCAAGGGGGCTGCAGGGCTGAGGGCACATCCCTGACTCATGGCTGCCTGCTGTCTTTCAGGAGAGGAAGCTATGTGCCCACCCCCGGATCGAGATCTACAAGCAGGACCGCATCTACTTTGTGTGCCCCCTTGCCCGCCAAGGGGACTTCTACGTGCCTGAAATGAAAGAACTGGAGAGGAAGAGCAGGGCTGCTGCAGTTGAGGCCGAGGATGCCCAGACAGACATCACAGGTATCTGTGGCTTGTGCACAGGCTCCATCTTTGATCAGCATCAGCCCTCACAAAGGTGGAGGTCCTGGTGTTCCCAGTGCTGCTCCCTGAGCAGACAGAGAGGGACTGACCTATGCCTACCTGGTGCCCAACCACTAAGTTTCAGCACGCCTCTTCCCCTCACCCTGGGCTGATCTCCAAGGATCTTGTCCCAGAGTGTCACGCCATGCCTTGGGGAGTGCTCAGGAAACCCTGCTGTGTCTGGGCAAGGACCAAGCTGCCACTGAGCTGCTGGCCCACTGTTGTGAGTGCAGAGCTGAATCTCACAGCTTTTGGTTGCAGCTGGGCTTGTTTTTCTCTTTGTCATATACATCTTCCTTGATCTCATCATCATCTGTTATATATTGGGACTGCAAAGAGCTTAAATACCAGGTTGCTGTAGCTGGTGGTGGAGTTGCCTGAGAGCATCTGCTCAGCAAGATCTGTTGGAGCCTGGATATATTCATACAGGAAGGGACCACAATGGCTGTAGGCGCAGAACAGCAGTGCTGTAGTAACCCAAAATGCTAGTTGCCGTCGCCAGCCCACGTACTCCCGTTCCTGTGAGATGTGGGAGCCAGCTATCTGAGCATTCCTAGGCCCTGGACAATGCACCTGAGCCAGCTGCTGGCAGGGGCAGCCACCCCCTCCTGCTCCCCAGGTCATCCATGCTTGTGTAATGGGCATGAAAAAACCATGACAGCTCTGCTCGCCTCCTGGGCAGTTGGGTCAGTCATTTGAACACATCTTCAGGTTTGGGTTGCTTTAATTCTTAATCGCATGCAGTGTAAAAGCAAGACTGGGAATTGCTTTCTGGGAGCTCTGTCCATTTAGTGCTGCAATGAAGAGTCTAATTGGAGCTGTTTCCCAGTGCTTTGAGGTCCTGCATTTTCATGGTGCTCACTCAGCTCTTCTCTTTGTCTTGTGTTGGGGCAGCTGCTGTGGGCACCAGACTTACTTGGCCAAAGGCACCCCAAAGGCCACTCGCTCTGACATCTTCCCATTGTTGTCCCTTGGTTTCAAAGGAGGATGGCAGGATCCATGGGAACAAAAGCAGCTTCAGGGTGGTGCCATCAATAGCTGTGTGTGCTCCTGTCTGCTCCGCTCAGGGGCTGCACGATTGCACAGAACATCCAGAGATGCTGGGAGCAGCCACTGCCCTGCACCCTGGTTGTCTCAGTGCTTTCCCTGGGATGCCACTGCCACTACACTCACAGTGGGGTAGTCCCCTGCCCTGCTGGAATAAGGGCTAGGAAGGTCTTCTCTGCTTTAGACAGCAAATGATGTTGGGCTTTCTCATGTGGGAGATCCTGGGCTGGGCTCCCTGGCAGCAACTCTGGGCCAACTCCTCCACCACCCCTCCCCTTCCAGCCACGTAGATGAGCTTTTGTCAGTGCAATCTGATGCAGTGTCATCTGCTGAGTCTGCACAAAACCACCTTAAAATAATAATAATAGCTGTGAGGTTGTCCCTGCCTCTGAGACTAAAAAGTTGTGCTTGGATGTTGCACTCTGATTGTCACTCCTGGACACAGTGGCAGAACCAGGTCTGGTAGAGTGAGGCTTGTGCAGCTCCAACCTGAAGGTCTCTGTGGTCTCCTGCATCCCTGCAATGCTACAATGCTGACAGCTAAGGAGGGTGGAGGTCCTGGGCTTGTGCAAAGGGAAGTGTTACCCAGTGAGCACCCAGCTGGCACCAGGGACTTGGTTTGTAGCCATCAGGCTGCCCCTGGTTCAGCAGCAGGGCCAAGGTCAGGAGGCGAGGTGGGAGGGGGCAGCTGGTCTTGTTTGGCTCCACATCTCGCTGCCAAAGTCCTGCATGGGTTTTCCAAGCTCCAGCGCATGAGGAGATCCTGCTGGAGGGGGCAGTTGGCACATTTCCCCTCTGCCCAGTTGCTCCCTGGAGATGTCTTGAAGGAGATGCCTTGAAGATGATGTCTTATGGATTGAGGCTGGTCCTCCCTTCCCAAGGATTTTCTGTGGTAGGATCTGTGCAACCACCTCCGAGTTGAAGAAAGAGAAAGCTCCAGTCTTTTTTCCCATCTTTTTTACTCCCATCTTCCCTGGGTAGCCACTCAAGGAACAAAGCTCTGCTCAGCCACAGCCCCTTCAACAGGCATGATGGTCATGAGATCTTCATGACCCAGCAGATCCCATGGTATCTGTTACAGCTTTTGAGCTTTTCTCTTTCTGCTGGATGGTGGGCACAGCAATGTCCCCATCTGCCTGTCAGTGTGATCCCCCCTCAGCCCCAGTTGCAAGGGTTTGGGTCATTTCCTGATATCCCTCAGCTCTGCCAGTGTTTCAAGTGATCTCGCCCTGATGGAGGCTCAGGCAGTGCTGGGATGCTCCTGGGAGAGTAGGAGAGAGTAGTAGTCCCCAGTGGTGGCAGTCAGGTTCTCTGCTGTGCAAATCCAGATGTAGGGCTTTGACACCCTGCTGATCGTAGAGTGGAGACTGGGAAGGTACTGAGCCCCATCTCCTCTCCCAGCAGCTGAGGATGCTCTATGCACAGCAGCCTTGGTCTCTTGCTCCTGATGTGGCAGCAGATGAAGCCTGCTCTCCCCCCCTCCCAAAATACTGAAATAACAGCACTGAGCGTGCGATTTCAGAGTGAGCATCATGTTTAGTAATGCTTTGTGTGGACACAGCACCTGTTGGTCACAGCTCATGAAACTTCCTGCCAGCAGCTGGATTACACTTTCCTCAAATTAAAGACTTCAGGAGTTCCAAACAGAAGGTGTTGCCATTTCTCCTTGCTTGTTGTTGTGGCTGGTACCAGATGGTACTGAGTGACTTGGATGTGTAAGAAAAGCCTGGATTTGTTTTCTCGATCCTCCTGACCTTGGAGCACATCTCTCCATTTAGGCTGTCATCTGCTGTTGTTGTTCATGAGCTCAGCCTGCAAGGTGCTGGGTGCCTGCAGCTGCAAGCAAAGCCAGTGGCCACAAAGGCTGTAGGACATGGTCCAGGGTCTCTGCTTTCTGCTGGTGCTCTGCACAGAGCAGGGTGCTGGCAGCTCCACTGAGGATGGACACACTCAACACACAAGGAAGGGGCCAGGGGCTGTGGCTGCCTCTGCAATAATTCTGTCCCTTCTTTGCGATCGTCAGGGTCATCGGAAAGACAGGAAGCATTTTTGGAAGGCGGCTGATGGGTCTCCAGGGGGCCAGTGTCAATCACGATTAGTTGTTTTGTACTTAATTATTTTCTGGGGCTTTGGCATCAGCACGACGCTCAGCAGGTCCTCGCTCCCGGCTCCCTCTCAGCAGCACTGACCCCACTGTGGCGCATGGAAGGTGAAAGCAAACAAAAGCAGCTCTCAACACGGGCTTGCTGGCATGAACACAGATGGTTCCTGAGCACGTGGCTCTACCCGGAGTCTCAGGTGCTCATTTTGCTGGAGCTGAGTCTGTCCGGCAGCATTCAGGTACAACTGATGGCATCACCCGCTGAGCCCCAGTGCCACGGGGGGGCACATTCCCTCATGTGTTCTGCCTCATCCCCACTTGCTTCTATCTTCTGAAGAGTGCTGCCTGTTCCTGCCTGCCCCTGCGTCCCAAGAAGGGGCTTGGCATGCAGCTCTTGCCATGCCTTCCTGCTGCTGTGCCTGCCTCGGCCCCTCTCCTGGTGGCTTGTGTGTGAGCTTTGGCAAGCACAGAGGAGCTGTGCCCTCAGCAGCACACTGGTCTAGTATTTTATTTAGGGGCAATGAATATTTGGTTGAACGAGGGAAAAGAGAGGGCTTGGGAGCACCAAGAGGAGACCAATGCTGAGGCATCAGTGTCAAAATAGAGCAGTGCAGGAGGAGATCCAGTCCTCATTCTGGATGTGGGGTGGCACAGGGCTGAACTGCCTGGAGGGGGCAGCTCCTCACCAGGCTCATTGTCAGTGTGGGGTAAGTAGTTCTGTTGCTCCAGCTGGTCTCTGCTTGACTTCCCTTCTTCCTGTGTGGCCCTGGCCTATCTGGGGCTCCTTGACACCCTGACATGGCTTTGCTCCAGGCTGTGCTTTTGTTTCCCAAATGAAAACTTCCTGGGTTCCATGTGACTGCCAAGTTAAGGTGCAAAGGGATGACTACACCATCCTTGGAAGAACAGGGCAGAGGAGGGGTTTGCATGGGATGGCTGGCATGTTGCTGCATGCCAGAGAGAAAAGCCACACTGAATTGGGGTGCTGGTCTGGCTCCTGGCGCAGGGACTGGCATTGAGAAGATGGATGCATGGAATGGGCAGTGACTCACAGGGAGACCAAGCAAGGTGTGGAGGGAAGGATGGACAAGTGACAGCTACTGGAAGCCTCTGCTACTGGAACCCCTGCTTACCCTTGCAACAAGGCTTTGGTTGCCTTCTTGGAGCCCTCTGCACTGCCTGCCTGATCTCCCTGGGCTGTACTAGGACAGCTGAGTGTTTCTGCCACATCCTTTACCAGAGCTGACCCCGCACAGTCCTCAGCAGCAGCAGCTCTTTCTGTCACCCTGCCCACCCCAGACATTCCATACAGGCCAGGCTGAGTGGCCATGCCAGAGCCAGCCTTGTACTGTGCAGAGGAGAGTGAGGCTGCTGAAATGGGCAAATTTGCCAGCTGAGGCTGTTCAAACATTATCAGAAGTGACAGAGCAGTGACAAAGTGCCTGGCTGAAAGGAAACAGAACTCGATTTATTGTCGCCCTTTGAGCGAGGGAGAGGAAGGCAGCTACAAGGGTGAGGACAGAGTGCTTTCCCACAGTGGTGGTTTGGAGCAGTGTGTAAGTCAGCTTCATCCATGTCTTCCTCTTCTTGAGCTGCTGCTCCTCTCCTCAGGAACTTCTTTGCTTTGTAGCATGGGGTTACATGACAACTTCCAACCTGAAACGGCTGCTGGGGTGCCAGGAGAGGGGTGCTGTTCAGGCAGGGCACAGCCTGGGGAGTTGGTGCCACTTGTGTCCCAGCTTTCAGAGGGACACAAGATGACCATGAACAACATGAACTGTCCTGAAGCCATGGTGAAAACATGTCCCTGTCACCTCAGGCCACCAATTTGGCCAAACTGGATTATTTATTTTCTTGAGATTTTCACTAGAGATCTGGCAAACCCTTAGTTGGCTTCGAGGCTTGGGGGTTGCACACTCTCCTCCATCTCCCGCAGCTCTGTCTTCCCAGAGGCTCCCTGCTGACCCACTGCCCTGCCGAGGTCCTGCCAGGTGGGACAGCACATCCCACCTTTCTGCTGCCTGCTCAGTGGCTGCCATTCCCTTCAGCAGGCGCCTCACCACAGCGTGCAGAACATCCTTTTTAACTTAGAGTAAATGTAGTTTCCGTGTCGAGGTGCTCCCTGATGCTGCAGCAAAGGCAGCGTGTGTTGGTAGGCAGCCGTTCTCTCCTTTATGGGGGGGGTCACCAGGCATTGCTGAGTTGGGCAGCCCAGGGCTCGTCTTGTGCCGACTGCTGAAGGGTTTGCACACTATGGCCAAGGTGAGAGGCTCCTTTCCAGGTGGGATGAAACCAATATGCCATCCAGGGGGGATGAAGCAGTAGGTGTGCTATGTCTGCGGATCTTTTCTGGCTACTCTTCATCCCACTACCACTGCTCCGTCCTCTCCGAACAGCCGTCACTCAGCCGGCAGGACCGTGGGATGATGCTGCTTAGAAGGCAGAGGACTGCCATTTACAAGCAGTTCTGCTGGCAGCTGCCCAGGCTGGGAAGAAAAACAGTGCAAAAAGGGATTTAAGGATGTTTGGAAGGCAAGTTCCCTCCTTGGTGGGTCTCCTTCAGGAAATCAGTGGCTGCCACACAGCTGGAGGAGAGCAATCAGCCCAGCTCCAGGCACCTGGCTGCAGGAGCAAAGGAGGCTGGAAGTACCCATAGGAGCTTCAGCCCTGTGCCTGCAGCTGAGGATGGAGCTGCACCAGCAGGAGACAGTGTGGAGGAGAGAACTCTCCTCTCCCATCTGGGAGCTTCTCCCTGGTCATCACCATTCTCTTTGCCACTTCCCAGCCTTGTTGGTGACAAGCTGCAGTCCTCCACCAGTGCTGCTGCTGAACAGAGCTCCTTCTGGTTTCCCTCCTGGTGTGGGGCATGATCCTCAGCCAGGGCATCCAGCCCAGCATGGATGGAGGTGTCAGGAAGCGACAGAGCACTTCCCACTGGTGCGAGGCAGGGAGGGAGAAGATGAAGCAGGGAGGACCATGATGGAGAAGCCTGGCCAGTGTTTGCTGCTGTGTCGTAATCACATGTACCTGTGATGTCATAATTAACCACGTGGATCTGTGATGTCGTAATTAACAATGATTAATGTTTTACAGGAGAGTTTTGTCTCCTGGCTGGTTGCTCTGGCAACAGCACTGAGCTGCTGATCTCAATCTGACACGTTCCTCTCCTTGTGGACTCCTTAATTGTATTGTCGATGGTGCTAATGAGGCAGGGATCTGGGAAGGGGGCGGTGGGCTGAGGGGTCCACCCAGACAGCCAGGGGAAGCCCCCGGGGGGTGCTCGGTCATGAGAGGGGGTGTGGGCTGACAGTCGGGTGATGTGAAGTGCTGAGCGAGCTGGGAATGCTCCCCCTGCCCTCTGATACCCCGAGTCCTGTCTGCTGCTGCCCTGCCTGCCTTCACACTGCTGTCAGAGCTGTGGGGGAGCCACATAGGCAGTGGGAGCAGGTTTTTGGGTGCTGAAGGCACCAGGATGCCCTGGCATACAGCTGGATGTACACCTGCCTCTGACAGTGGCACATCTGAGTTCCTGCCCATGTACCACCATACTCTTGGGTTTTCGAGCAAGGCTGTAGCTCCCTATCATGCTCACAGCACAGTGTCCTTCTCCTTGCCTTGTTCCTGGTGCCCTGCCAGGGACAGGGTTGTCCCCCAGTTCCCAGGCTATGCATTCTCCCTAAGGAAGGGAATGCCAGGTCCTTGGTATGTGCATGAAGAGCAGCTGTGGGGCCAGGGTATGGCCAGATCCGGGCATGGCTGGGAGTTGGAGGTTGTTTATGCTGTCTTGGGGGTGCCCTGATTTCAGGTAGCTGCTTGAGTCCTGCTTCTTGTCTTAGCCCAGTCACATCTCAAAGGCACAGGAGGTGACAAGAGGTAGGAATGTATCTCTACTGTGGCCTGACATCTCTGAGGTTTCTGGTGGCTTTGAAGGTTATGGCACTCCACCCCCATCACCTCCTTCCCACAGCTTTCACCCCCTCCCCTTCTTTTTCCATCCCAGGGGTCGACACCATGAGTGAGGCGAGCTCTATCAGCATGGAGGCCACAACTGACAGCAGAGACACCTCAGTGGCCACCTCCATCCTGCTGCCCTTCCCAGGCAGCCGTGGCCGGGAGGAGGTGGACAACCGCAGTGAGCACAGCTACAGCGAGTCGGGAGCCAGCGGCTCTTCCTTTGAGGAGCTGGACCTGGAGGTCACCGGGGACGGGGAGGGAGCCCCGGGCCTGCTGCCTGATGTGGGCTATGCAGGCAACCAGGAGATCACAGACAAGTGGACCAAGGAGCCCATTGCTGCTGAGAGAGGAGAGGAGTGAAGCAGAGACCTGGCTACCTTGCCTCCCCCCGGGGTCTGAGTTACTGGGAACCAGTTGCCTTTCCCACCTCCTTCCTCTCCAGCCAAGAGATTTCGGTTGCTGATTTCCTCCAGGACCTGCTCTCCCTCTTTGCAGAAAGGGTGTGTTTGACTGTTTTGGGGGTGCCAGGAGGTGGGGGGGTTTCTGTGGCACTAGGCAGTGTGGGGTAGGTGCAGGCTGGGGGGACAGTGAAATGCATTTGCCATTTGTGTGTGTCTGGGTGCATCGCAAATTCCTCACAGGTGTCTCGGGGGTGGTGGTGGATGGCAGGGCTGTTCCCCCTCATCTCTGCTGGTGCCCCTCTCACCCACAGCTTCTCTCTGCCACACCACCATGTTTTCTAGCACCAAAGAGCTGTGTGTTGGGTCGGTTGGGTTTGTTCCCCTCTTCTCTTCCCCTTGCTGAACAATGGAAACATCCCGTGTAAACATGGTCCTCCTGGCACTGCTGTGGGCACTTTGGGGTCTGTAATAAAGTGGATGCTTTTCCTCACTGGTGTCCAGTGTGTTCCTGACTGCCTCTTGGCTGATCGCACCGTCCTGCCCTGTGGTGGAGAGTGGGCTGTGGGTGGAGGCTGCTGGTGGGCTGCTCTGTGCCCCCTGACTGAGCCAGGGAACTGTCCAGGGGTTCTGCATCCCTGCTGCTCATGCTTTGCTCCCTGCCCAGGCAACCCAGTGAGGCCATGGACACCATCCTCAGCTTCTGCAAGGTGCAGAGGGAGCAGGGGAGGGTCCCAGTTGCTGTGCCAAGCTGGGTTGAGCTGGAGGGAAGTGGTGGTCCTGCTCCTCATGGGAACATGCAGAGAGTAAAACCAGTAAAGCCAGGTCCCTGGGCTGCTTCTGGGCTTCCTTCTGTGGCAGTGGGCACCAGACTGCTTGTGCTGTGCCTTCCTGACATCACATCTGCCTGGTCCTGCAGCTGTGGAGTGGAGGCAGAGAGAGCTGCCCATGCTGGTCCCAGTTCCCCGTCCCCCAGCTTGGGACAAGGTAGCAGCCTGGACATCACTGCCACAGTGTCCCAGGGTAATGCCAGGGGCCAGAATACTTTGTTGAGTGCTCTTGGTGCTTTCAGCAGCCCACTGATTGTTTCCTGGCGGTCAGACATGGCAGCCCAAAAAACAGGACTTGAGGTGGGGATGCAACGAGCAGGGGAGGCCTGGCTGTCCCTCCGTGGTGGGAATGTGTCCTCCCTGGCTTGGAAAGGTCATGACTAGTCCTCAGCCAGTGATTGACATGAGATTGTTCATAAATATTTTGTGTGCTGAGTGATAAAATATTAAACTCCTCCAGCCCACATGGAAAAATATTGCTCTTCCCGGTGTTTATCTTTGTTGCCAGTTATTACAAAACTGCCAAGCCCCCTGAAATATTTATGCCTGGCTGAGGCTCTGGGGAAGTTGGAGCCAGGCAGTAGATCCTAATGCTGCTAGTCCCCTAACCTCCCTGAAGCTGGGAGTCAAGGAGGCTTTGCCATTATCCTCCTGCCATCAGCAGTGCTAAAGGAGCAGCCGGGACAATGTAACCAGTGTCAAGGTGTGTGGCAGTGTGGTGCCAGGTCCCATCGGCTGGGCAGAAAGCAGGACCATGGCAGTGCCATCATCCCTTGGCATGACACATCTCCAATCCTCCCCAGCTCTCTGTCCCCTCTGGCCTGCGTTGGCAAGGTCTCCCTGCCCAGGCACCCTCCTCTCCCCAGCGTCCTGCTCTGTCTGTGCTAACAGTCTTGAAAGGAGACAGGCTGGTGGGATCTGGGGTCCTGCTGCCCTGAGACTCCTGCAAGGACTGTGCCAGGAGTTATCCACCCACACCAGCATTGCTGGGAGGAGGGAGTCCAGAAGAGTTGATCTAACTCACTGCAGTGCCCTAACCTGCAGCCTGCAAGCACAGAAGCTGGCAGGGGGAAACTGAGGCAGTTGGTGAGGTGGTTGCTTGAGGCGATGCTCCAGAAACACCCTATCCCGTGTCATCCCCTGTCCCGTTCCTGTCCCTGAGTCACTGAGCTCTCCAACTGGGCTGCCAGCACAGGGATAGTGGGGATGGAGCACAGCAGGATCTTGGGCAGCTGAATGGCCCTGGAAAGAGTTTGGGCAAGTGGCGGAGATCTGGAATGCTAAATCCTGCCACTGTCTTTGTCTTCGGATGGTCCAAGCCTTCCTCAGATTAGTATTTGGGCCGAAGTGCTGGTGGCTGCATTGAGTGCTGGTGGGCAGTGGGGTGATGCTGGAACTCCTGGGCTCCTCCCAAGAGCTTGGGGAGTGGGGGCCAGGCCAGGCAAGGGAGGAACAGCCCCTGGAGCACCAGCTTGTGGCTGTGGAGCTTGAGCTGAGACTGGAACTCCTCTTACTGGACTGGGAGTGAGCTGTGGGCTCTGAGGCCAGGGGAATAGGTGTTGAGCTGTGCCCTGCCAGGTCTGCCAGGGTGCAGAGCAGGTCCTGCCTTCTCTGGCCATGCCCTGCCTCTGCCCAGAGTGGATCTGGCCGTCCCTTGCCTGCCTCTGATGATGCCTTGCCTGTGTCCTGCCTGGATCTTGCTGTGCCGTGCCTTCTCTGGTCGTGTCCTGCTTGTGTCCTGCCTGTGTTCTTGCCCACTCTGGCCATCCCTTGCCTGGATATGATTGTGTCTTGCCTGTGTTCTGCCTTCTCTGGCCATATCCTGCCTGTTCCCGTGTCCCGCCTGTGCTCTGGCTCAGTTTGGCCATCCTTTGCCTGGATCTGACTGTGTCTTGGCTGTTTTCTGCCTCCTCTGCCCGTGTCCTGCCCGTTCCTGCCTTCCCTGCTCGAGTCCTGCTCGTGTTCTGCCCAGACCCCGCCATCTGCCCCCGTCTTTGCCCCAGCCCTGCCGGTGCCTTGTCCGGCCCTGCCGGTGCCGGAGCGAGCAGAGAGCAAGCAGGGCGGCCCCGGGGGTGCCGCTGCCCGCCGG
>WEIV01021934.1:41661-55258 GCA_013390005.1 Calyptomena viridis
GGGGCCGCTCCCGCCGCTCTCCGCTGACCGGCGCAAGACGCGAGGCTGCGAGAGAGGGGCTTGGGGGGTCCTCGTTCCCCTGGTGCCCCGGCAGCGCTGAGCCCCGCAATGGGCACCCAGCGGGACCCGCCGCCGCAGCCCCCGGCTGGGGCTGCCCGCCGGCATCGGGGCAGGGAAGTGAGGTGACCCTCCGGCACGGCAGGGACAGACCCCCGCACCTGCTGTCTCCCCTCCGGGTGTCCGGGCCGGGGACAGCAGTGACTTTGCGAGGGGCTATGTTTGTGCAGGGACAGCCGGACCTCGGAACGCGTTTGGGACGGGCCGCGGTGGCGGTGGGTTCCGAGGGAGCGCCCCGGAAAGGCGCCTCAGCCTCGCCGGGCACCGAGCCTGGCAACCCGTGGGGAAGGGGGAGGTGGGGGGTCCTGGTAGAGCCCGGCGGTGGGACCTCTGGAACCCCCGTGGGAGGTGACATTTCCTCTGCGCCCCCGCAGCACTGCTGCTCTCGAACACGCCCCAGGTCTCGCACACCTCCAGGGGTGCTGGTGTCGGAGGGGTCATGGCTCCTGGCAGGGGATGGGAAGCGCTCGGAGCGCGGAGGAGCCACGGCCCCTTGTCATCCACCCCACTCGCGGTGCATTCGGAGAGAGAGACTGCCTGCAGCCGGCAGGAGCTTCCCGCCGTACTGTGGTCGTCGGGATGGATTTGGCTCTGCCCTGCTCGGTGCTTCACCTCCCCAGACGTTCTGCAGAGGTTCCCGCGGGCTGTCCCCTCTGGCACTATGCCAGCCCAGCTGAGCAGCTGCGGAAGTGGCAGCAGCCCTTCTTACGTGTCCATTGGGTCTTGCTGCAGGGTGGGTGATGGTTTGCCCTTCACAGGAGCTTGGCCTGAAGGTGCCTGTTGTGTGGTAGTCCTGCCAGCTGTCCCAGAAGAGCTGGACCACAAGGACCCGGGTTCTCAGTGCCACTGGACCCCTGTGTTAGGCTCAGCCTACCACCAATGGGCTCCATCAATAATCCGTGTGCCTGTGGCCTCTTTCCTGCTTTGGGAAACCCTAGGTTCCTTAAAAGCGTTTCCTGCCTGAAATAAGGTGCAGACTTTTCCTTTCCTCTTCCCTGAATTCCTTCAAATTGGGGAGTCAGGTAGTAAATGCCCTGAGGTGGCTGGGGACTTGTCGCCAGCAGGCAACACCTAGAGACAAGCACTTTGGGGAGTGGAGAAGGAGAAGGAGGTCTACATGTGTCTCACTACTCCATCCTGTTATGCCCTGTGCCACACTGCTGCTCACATCCCTGTGGGCATCACTGCCAGCTCCAGGTGCTTGTCAGAGGGCTCCTTGAGCAGTCATTGCCTGTCAGGGAGCAACACGGGGGCACTGGGGGATACTCTGCTCCTGCTCGGGGAGAGTGGCTTCAGTACTGGCTGTGGGGAGCTGCAGTGGGGCCAGCACTCTCCAGCATCACCCTCCCACCCTGTGTGCCCCCATGAGCCCTGCCGGGCTGTGGGCAAGCCCTAAGTCCCACTGCAGCATCAGCAGCTTCCCGTGCCAGAGGAGCCTGAGGCTTCCGGGGTGCCATGGGGTCTTCTTCTCCCATGGCCCCTGAAATGCCAGCCCTTTGGGATTTCAGCAGTCAGCTTCAAATGGGAAACAAATCTCTCCTGTGATTTGGGAAAAGACAACAGATCTCCGAGGGGATCGTATCTCCTGCCAAAACAAGGCCTGCCTGCTGCAAAAGCCTTTGATTCCCCCGCGCCTCCACGCTTTCTGCAGAGAGAGTCAGCAAACCTGGCTCTTACTTTTATTGAAATCTCTGAATTTAGTATACAAGGAAGGAAGGGGCGGTGGTGAGAGAACAGACTCTGAAGCACCGTGGCTGCCGGAGCCCCGCATGTTGCTGCAAGGGGATGAAGCCAGTGGCAAATCCCTTCTCCGGTCCCAGTGCCACAGCAGCCCTTGGGGCAGCGTCAGGGCAGGTGGGATCCATAGTTATGGGGTGAGTCCTGCGTGCTGCAGGCACAGTGAGCTCATGGTCGGCTGCTTTTGACAGAGCTCTTGGCTGGAGGTTGGGAGCTGTTGGAACCCCTGATGCTGCGTGGGTCGGGGACTCAGCTTGGAGCCGGCTTTGGCTCTACCCACCCAGCCCCAGCTCCCTGTGCCAGGTGACATCCCTGGCTTTTTCCCCTCCTTGATATTTTAGGTCTGGCAAGCTGCCCTCTGGCAGTCTGCTCTGCCTGGTGCTGCCAGAGGGGCCAGCTCTGTGCTCACCCCCATGCCAGTGTATCCCTGAGAGCACGGTGCGGAGACTGGTACCTGCACCCTTCCTTATCCCCTGGGATCTGTGTCACTTGTGTGTGTCCTGGTGGTCCTGTGTCACTGTGGGAGCTACTACATCTATTCACCTCACCCTTCTGCAAGGGGCTCCTTCTTAAGGGCACCCCAGGTTGGGGGCACAGGCAAGCTCATGCCCTTGCCTGCCCATGCAGCACTGACACTGCCTCTAGGGACTGTCTCTGTCTTGCCTTGCAGCCCACAGACCCAGCGGCTTTTCTTTTGCTTTTGCAGGTGCTGAGGTCTCTGCTGAGGTGGTACGACCCCTCTCTCACTGACACCACGCTGCGTTACCCCCTGCTACCCAATGCCGGGGGACTGCCTGCCCTTGCCTTGAAGGGTGGCAGTGGGTGACACGGGGTGGTGCAGGTCCACCGGCCGGGGCCAGCACATCCCATGGCGGTCCCCTTGGCCGCCTGGCTGTGGCTGATGCACTTGGCCACCTGCCTGGCTGCAGGGCACGGCATGGCTGGCAAGAAGGAGATCAGCATGGATGGGGACCTGGTGATTGGGGGCCTCTTCCCAGTTCATGAGAAAGGAGTGGGGAGTGAAGACTGTGGCAAGATCAATGAACACCGGGGCATCCAGCGCCTGGAGGCAATGCTCTTTGCCCTGGATGAGATCAACAAGGACAGGAGCATCCTACCAGGGGTGAAGTTGGGCGCCCACATCCTCGACACCTGCTCCAAGGACACCTATGCCCTTGAGCAGTCCCTTGACTTTGTCCGTGCCTCCCTCACCAAGGTGGACGGCTCTGAGCACATCTGCCCCGATGGCTCCTATGCTGTCCACGATGACGTGCCCACTGCCATCACCGGTGTCATCGGGGGCTCCTACAGTGACGTTTCCATCCAGGTACTGCTCAGGCAAGATGAGGCTTGGAGGGGGCTGGAGGTCAGCAGAAATGGTGTGGGGAGCTGGTAAAATGTCAGTAGTGCTGTGTGATTCCACTGCCAGTGCAGCACAGGGAAGCACTCTCATCCCCTGCAGTCATGCTGATTGTCCTCCTTTCTCCAATAAGGAGGGAATACCAGATGGGCATCACTCTGTGAGCATGACAGGGCTGCAGCCCTGATGGTGTCTAGGGTCCCATCTGGGGCTGTGGGAAACCCCCCACCTGCCATAAGCCATGGGAGCCAAGCCAGTGGATCTGTCCCACATGGGGACAGGTAGATATTCCTCTCCTGGGGGTTGCGGTGTGTGGAGCATGGTGCATGACATGGCTCCTCAGCCCAGGATGATCCTAATGCTCGTGTCCATTAGACAGGCAGAGTTGACCAGAGTGAGGGGGCACTATCCCCTCTTCCCCCCCAAAACCCAGCCACCTGCAATGGACATGCACCTCTGAGGGGCTCAGCCACAGTGCTGCCTGCCCAGACCAGGGTGGGTATTGGACACCACTGTGCCCATGTCCTCCATGATTCCATGGGAACAGGCACCTCAAGCCTTGAATGCGGTTGTCACCCTAGATGGTGTGCAGCTCAGTCCCCAGAATCACAGCTCTGTGGACCCAGGGGTTGGCTTTGGCAGGGAGAAGAGCATCCCCTGAGGATGCAGGCAACCAGCAGGCCCAGCTGAGTCCCAGGGGCAGCCAGTGAACTGTGTGCCCAGTGAGATCTAATGTGTCCCCAGTGTGTGTCAGACCGTGTCTCTTGGTCCCTAGGGTCCCTGCATCCTCCACCCATGGGGTGGAGGAAGCTGGGGCTGGATAATGGAGGCAACATTGTGGTCCAGCCTACCTGGGCACTTGTCCCTTCCCTTGCTGGAACCTGGCAAGGGACACCATCCTGACCCTGGACAGGCAGGTGGCAGCAGGGGCAGAATATGGGCCAGCTGGGGAGCACAGGGGGCACGGGGGGGCACGGTGGGCTGGCAGCTCCCATGTGTGGTGAGGACAGGAAGCAGCATTGCTGCGCTCAGGGACCTTCTTGCCATTAGGGGACTTTGTTGTCGAGATCATTTGTCCACGTTAATTAAGCCATGTCTCTTGCCTGGGGAGCAGTGAGATGTGGGCAGACACTGCAGCCCTGCCAGCACATCCGAGCCCGCCTTGCTGCCCCCAGAGCCTGCATTTTAACAGCCTCATTAGTGGGGCTTTTTTCCCCTTTGAAGCTAACAAGAGCTTCTGCTGAGCGCTGGAAGGTGCCAGTCCTGCTGGGGCTCCCAGTGCAGGATGAGCAGGCGCCAGTCCCCTGAGCCAGCTCTTCAGCATCCTGCAGCCTGGGTGGAGGGCTCTGCCCCAGCTCCCAGCCCCTATAACCCTTTCCCCCTCTGTGCTGTGGGGCTGCCAGGCGTCCTGGCTTTCTGTTTGCCTACAAGCATCTCCCATAAGTCTCCCATGGCAGAGTTTCTGTTTTTGCTGCTAGTTTGTTTGTCTCCTCCCCAGCCCTGAATTTCAGAGGTGAGTATTTGAATTACTAAGAAAACATAAAGAGAAATGAGCATATCTGATGGTTCAGGCACTCTGTGAATGTGCCATCTGTTCTTCTCTGGTCTCTCCACAGACCAGGATGCTCTAGGTCAGGACAGGTTTCTCATCAGCCCCATGGTCATGGTTGGGAGAAACATGTAACACTGGGTGTTGCCAGGGGTCCTCCAGTGGCAATGTCTCTCGCTGGGCCACATCTTCAGGCACTCACCTCTCCTCCTCCACACAGGTGGCCAACCTGCTCCGGCTCTTCCAGATCCCACAGATCAGCTATGCCTCCACCAGTGCCAAGCTCAGTGACAAATCCCGCTACGACTACTTTGCCCGCACCGTCCCGCCAGACTTCTACCAAGCCAAAGCCATGGCAGAGATCCTCCGCTTCTTCAACTGGACCTACGTCTCCACCGTGGCCTCGGAGGGTGACTATGGGGAGACAGGGATTGAGGCCTTTGAGCAAGAAGCTCGCATGCGCAACATCTGCATCGCTACCTCTGAGAAGGTGGGGCGCTCCATGAACAAGAAGACCTATGATGGGGTGGTCCGGGCTCTGCTGCAGAAGCCCAATGCCAGAGTGGTCGTGTTATTCACCCGAAGTGAAGACGCCCGGGAGCTGCTGGCAGCTGCCCAGAGAGCCAACGTGTCCTTCATGTGGGTGGCCAGTGATGGGTGGGGAGCCCTGGAGAGTGTGGTGGCGGGGAGCGAAGCGGTGGCAGAAGGAGCCATCACTATCGAGTTGGCAGCCTACCCCATAAAGGAGTTTGCTTCCTACTTCCGCAACCTCCATCCCTACAATAACAGCCGAAATCCCTGGTTTCGGGAGTTTTGGGAGCAGAAGTTTAAGTGCAGCTTCCACACACAGGACTGTAGCCGATACTCCCTCAAGACAGGCAAGTTTGAACCAGAGTCCAAGATCACGTTCGTGGTCAATGCAGTCTACGCCATGGCTCACTCTCTCCACAACATGCACCGGGCACTGTGCCCCAATGAAACCAAGCTCTGTGATGCCATGAAGCCCGTCAATGGCAAGAGGTTCTACAAGGACTATATGCTCAATGTTAATTTTGATGGTGAGTCAAAGATGGAGATAGGGTTTGGCTGCCAAACTGGAAAGAGATGGGTGTAGGGACAGGAAAGAAGGAGACCCAAATTTGACCCAAGACCCTCCAATTCCTCCAGCCTGCCTGCACCCAGGGACCTGTGTGGCATGGGCTGTGGTTGTCCTAGGGTGCCAACAGCCCACCATCATCTTTGGGCCTTCTGTCCCCAGTGAAGACACATGTGGAGAAGCTGGTGACCAATTCCATCCTGCTACAGCTGGGTGGGACCAGCTCCACAAGGGACCCTTCCCTGGAGCCTTCACTTGCAAGTGTTGTGATTTATCCACAGAGATTAACTGAAGGGATACCCTTGATCAGGGACACTCATACTTTGGGGTGAATTAGAAAGGTGTCCTCTATGGGCACAGCCTTTGGGCTGAGCCTGGCTATTCAGGTGTCACTGAGCGCCATGTAGGCTGCACAATATCCCTCTTTGCCCCTGCAGAGTTGGCTGGGGCTGACAGGCTCTCAGAAAGTGGGGAGGTAGTTCTCCATCTTGCTTTCCTGCTCCTAATGTGTGCGTGGGCAGCAAGGATGGGAGTGAAGGCAAGAAAATGGATTGGACATTTCCCTGTGGCTGTGGTGGGATGTGACCCTTTGAAGGATCACTGCCTCCAGGCCAGGAGCAAGTGCTCTCCTGCCTCATGGCAGTGATGGTGTCCCCTTGTCCTCCCTCCAGCTCCATTCAGGCCAGCGGACACTGAGAGCGTCGTTCGATTTGACCGCTATGGTGATGGGATTGGGCGCTACAACATCTTCAACTATCACCATGTGGATGGGCGGTATCGGTACCAGAAAGTGGGCTACTGGGCAGAGGGGCTTATCCTTGACACCAGCCTCATCCCCTGGGCTGAGACTTCCATCCCTGTGTCCCAGTGCAGCGACCCCTGCAAGAAGAATGAGATCAAGAGCATGCAGCCTGGAGATATTTGCTGCTGGATCTGCATCCCCTGTCAGCCCTATGAGTACTTGCTGGATGAGTTCACCTGCATGGACTGTGGTCTTGGTTACTGGCCCAATGAGACCCTAAACGGCTGCTACGAGCTGCCCCAAGAATACATCCGCTGGAAAGATGTCTGGGCCATTGGTCCTGTCACTATCTCTTGTCTGGGTTTTATCTCCACTCTCTTCGTTATCGGAGTCTTCATGAAGAATAACGACACCCCCATTGTGAAGGCCTCCGGCCGGGAGCTGTGTTACATTCTCCTGACTGGGGTCCTCATGTGCTACAGCATGACCTTCATCTTCATAGCAAAGCCCTCCACCGGGGTGTGCACACTCCGGCGCCTGGGGTTGGGCACGTCCTTCGCCGTCTGCTATTCAGCTCTCTTGACCAAAACAAATCGCATTGCCAGGATCTTCAGCGGGGTGAAGGAGGGGGTCCAGCGCCCCCGGTTCATAAGCCCCACATCACAGGTGGTCATCTGCATGGCCCTCATCTCTTGCCAGCTGATCATCGTCATCATCTGGCTACTGGTAGAGACCCCTGGCACAGGCAAGGAGACTGAGCCTGACAAGAGGTACATCGTCACCCTCAAGTGCAACAACCGTGACTCCAACATGCTCATTTCGCTCACCTACAATGTCCTCTTGATTGTCCTCTGCACCGTCTACGCCTTCAAGACACGGAAATGCCCCGAAAACTTCAACGAGGCCAAGTTCATTGGGTTCACCATGTACACGACCTGCATCATCTGGCTGGCCTTCCTGCCCATCTTCTACGTGACCTCCAGCGACTACCGTGTAAGAGCCTGAGCTTTGGGAGGGCTCTAATAGGGCTTGATATAAATGGTCCTGGAGATTTGGGCTCCATGGGGATTGTAATTAGAAGATGTGTGGGTCTGGGGAAGGGTCTTCATCCATGTACCTGATGATGATGACCTCTGCACTGGGGTGTTCAGGACCAGGTGACAGGTCCTGAAGAGCTGTGGCTGAAGGGGCAATGAATCCTGGAGAGAGGACCTGCCCCCACTCCTTTGCTAGGGTAAGGATGAGAAATGGCTCTGAGACCTCCAGAGACATCCTGCCTTAGCAAGACCATGGAGGAGTGATAGCCATCCTTCAGCCTTGTGACATAAAAGCATAAGACAGCTGATCCAGACACCACATCCCAGGGCATGGATGCCAGCCCTGGCCATGCCAGCATGGGTCTGCAGCACCTCAAGTGCCCTGGCAAGGGCAAGTAAATGTATTTTTGACAGGCCTTGAGGATTTAGTGGGAGCAGCTGCAGTCAGGGGCTTCCAGAAAGGATCTGTGTCCCCCAAAGGGGGTGGGCACCAGGGTGAGGGATGCTGGGCTCTGCTCCCAGGCAGTGCACTGAAGCAGCATGTTGACAGGGCTGTGGTGCTGGTCAGGGTGTATGTACTTTGCAGGGGCAACACGTCCCCATAAGGGAATTCCCCATCCTCTGCCTGTGGGTCAGATGGAGGGACGTGATGTGGGGTGGGATATCCCTGCAGGATGCAGTTTGTGCCCAGTGGGGCTGTCCAGTGCCACAGTGAGGGCTTGATCCTGCCCTGCTCGGGGCACAGGGCTGGTGGACGGAGCACCTGATGCCCCCCCCATCTCCAGGTCCAGACCACCACCATGTGCATCTCAGTGAGCCTCAGCGGCACCGTGGTCCTCGGCTGCCTCTTCACCCCCAAGCTCCACATCATACTCTTCCAGCCGCAGAAGAATGTGGCCAGTCACCGCGTGGGCACCGCTCGGTTCAGCGTGGCAGCCGCCAGCTCCAGCCAGTCCCAGGGTGAGCACTGGGGAGGGATTGGGGGGCAGCATCCCCTTCCTGGTGGGGGTTGCGTGGGAGTACCCCAGCACAGCCTCCTGAAGGAAAGGGGGGTGTGGGGTAGGGCATGATGGGAAATGGGGAGGATGGAGAATGCTGTGTCCCCACTGGCTCTTCTCTGTCCCATCCCAGTGCCTCATCTCCCAGGACAGCACGGCTGCCAGACAAGTACTTCTCCTGGGGGCATGTCATTGCTCTGAGAGAACATGGCCACCCCAAGCACCCTCCTCTCCAGCCCCAGGGGGACATGGGCAGTTTGGGCACCCTCCACCCCAATCCAGGGGATTCAGTTGCCCCCAGATGCCTGTCACCGTTCCAGGAAACCTCCACTCCACCCCTAGGGAATATGGCTGCCCGGGGACCTTTCATCAGCCTGGGGGGAAATGCCCGCCCTAGGCATCCATCACCCACTGCAGTGGGATGCTGTGGGGTGCTGCTGCCGGACCCCAACATGCCCCTGACTGCTGCCTTCCTGGCCAGGCTCTGCCTCACAGTACGTGCCCACGGTGTGCAATGGCCGCGAGGTGGTGGACTCCACAACGTCATCCTTGTGAAGGACCGGCATGCCAGGCTGTGATGCTGCCACATGGCACCCCTGCTGCCTCCCCAGGGAGAGCAGTGTCTGTGGCACAGCTCCATCAGGTGCCGAATGCGGCCGGGAGCCTCAGCCCCTGCCCCAGCACGAGCTACACATCCCACGTGTCGGGTCACGGTATGTGTCACCCTTCCCTTGCACTGAGCCACATTACACGTCCCTGTCCTCCACAGCCTGCACTGAGCCATGGCACACATCCCCAGTCCCTGCACTGAGCCATGGTACACATCCCGAATCCCTGCACTGAACCATGGCACACGTTCCCCCGGCCCTTGCACTGAGCCATGGTGAATGTCCCCCTGCCCCTTGCACTGAGCAGTAGTGCACATCGCACGGACCTTGCACCAGGCTATGGTGTGCGTCCCCCCTTCCCTGCACTGACTGTGGCACAAATACCCCCTGTTGTCCCTTGCACTGAGCCCTGGTGCAGACCGCCCCTAAGCCTGCACCCAGTCCCAGGGCACATCCCCTGCCCCTTGCCCCAGTGCACAATGTGACTCCCTCACGCCAAGCCACGTTCCAACTCCTGCTTTTCTTGTGCCAATCCATGCTGCACCTCCTGCTCCCTCCATGCCGAGCCCCATTGCCAGCACACTTCCCTTGCCCCATTGCTCACCGTGCTCTGCCGATACAGGGCCTTTCCTATCACCCCCCTGCGCAAAGCCGTGCCCCACATCACCCTTTTCCCACCACTTTGTGATTTCACATTTTCCTCCTGGTTTTGGCCCCAGCAGAGCCGATGAGCACAGTCGGGCTGGGTCCAAGCCCTGCCATTGCTCCCCTTGCTGTGCGTGGCACTTCTCACTCCTTTGTGGGAGACAGGGCAGGAGCATGGCCAGATGAATGCCCACTGGCCCTCAGCCCCTGCAGATCCCAGGGGGACCTTTGGAGGCTCAGGGTGAGTAATGGGATCCAGGTTATTTGAGCCCAACCAAGTTTTTAAGAGTAGATCTTTTCTGTGATCAAGAGTGTGATTTTTTTTTTTTTGTAATTTATGTAAATAAAGTGGGTTTTTTTTTACAAAACGGACTGTTCCAGAGCTCAGGTCCAGCCAAACCTGAGGGAAGGGGACAGACCCTCGCAGAGGGCAGAGCCACATCACAACATGGGGGCCAGCAAGGCCATGTGATACCCCCCCTCACATCCTGCTGGCCCCAGGGCGGTATCTACACCAAGGATGTGGGGTGCAGCTCCAGGGACAGAAGGACCTGCTCCAGCAGCTCCATGGCCAGGGGGCTAGGAGCTGCCAGGGGATTCAGGGCCAAGGGCTGCGGCCCTCTGCTTTAGGGGGATGATGCAGATGCTGTTTTTGGCTTCCTTGACTCTCCACCACCGTCCAAGCCTGTGGATGAGAGAGACGGGGGTCACCCTCCAACAAGCACCAGAGGAGAGGGGGCCGCACCCCCAGGCAGTGCCAGGGAGGGGGATCAGTACCGGTGCTCCTGCCCGATGCCGGCCACCAGGAAGTCGCCGGATGCCGAGAATTTGAGGCTGTTGACAAAACCCACCTGGAGGGGACAGGGCAGGATGAAGTGACAGGGCAGGGTGAGGGGATCCCACAGCCTCCTCCTGCTGCCTAGGGAGGGGAGTCCCCACAGTGAGACCCTCCAGCCCAGCTCCAGCGAGCCCAAATTGCCCATCCATCCATACCAAGGGGATGTCCCAGAGGTGCTCCAGCTTCCGAAATCCCTCACCACACTTCCAGAGCTTCACGCTGGTGCTGTGGGATCCTGGGACAGAGAGAGGAGATTGTCATGCAGCCTGATCCAAAGAGAGGAGTACGACACGTCTCCCATACCTTGAAAGTAGTTGCCACACACCTGTTGCCAGGAGGTCACTGTTGCGCAGGGCGGCCACTGCCGAGATCCAGTACGGCTGCTCTAGGCCCTGGGCATCCTGCATGCCATGTGCCTGCCGAGCCAGAGCCAGCGGCTTCTTCTTTGTAAGCCCCCATAGGGCTAAAGACCTGCCAGGAAGGTGAAGGATGAAGGGGCTGAGGGGGTACCCTGCCCACCTCGGCCACTGTCCCAGCCCTGTGCTCACCCGTCATCAGCACCAGACACCATGTGCTCCTCGTTGATGAGCTGGATACAGTCAATGGAGCCCCTGTGAAGAGAAGGGGCAACTGCCAGCAGTTACAAGTGTGCTTTGGGATCCTGTTTAGGAGACAAGGGCTCGCCAGGGCATCAGCATCCCAAGAGTGCTCCTGGTAGTGGTTGGCCCCCACACACAGGTACCCCAGCTGGACACGCCTGCCTGCAGCCCCCTCTCCCACCCCAGACCTACTGGTGCCCAGAAAACACGAGCTGTGTCTCCTCAGGGATCTTCCAGAGCCGCACGGTGCCATCCCGTCCCCCTGCCGTCACACAGCACTCCCGGCTCAGGCTGTCCAGCCCCGTGATGACATCCTGGTGCCCGAACCTGAAGGAGGACATGGGAAAGAGTTGTGACAAGTATGGCCCTCTGCTTCCTTGCCCCCAGGACAGCTGGTACCCCTTTGGCAGGGTCAGTAGGGATCCCTCCTGGGTCTTACAGGGTCTCCACATATGCATTCTCTGCCACGTTCCAGACCTTGACACAGCGGTCGTGGGAAGCACTGTATAGCTGGTGTGTGCCCTTCCGGAAGGACAGGCCCTGCGGACAGATATACGGACATGGCACAAAAGTCAGGGACACCAGGGAAGACACAGCTGCCCAGCCCCACAGGCATTGTGCCTGATGCCCCTGACTCACCGAGACAGCGTCACGGTGCCCTGTGAAGATGTGCAGGCGCTTGCAGGTGGCTGTGTCCCAGATCATGATCAGCTTGTTCCTGTCTCCCGTGGCCTGGCAGACAGCAGTGGATGCCCAAGACCTGTCCCTACGAGACCCATAGCCCACCCCAGCCTCCATTCCCACCCCATGTGCTTTAGGAGGTCACAGGGACCCATTCTTAAATCTGTAGGGGATAGGATCTGCCTTAAGGTGGCAAAGCATATCTGGGCAGGTGACACTACCCTCAGGACCCCAGGAGGAGACACACTCCCTATGGCCACTTGTCTGCCCTGTCCCCATACCAGGTACTTGCCGTCTGACGAGATGGCCATGCAGAGGATGTGGGATGCGTGCCCCATGTGCCGCTCCTCTGTGCCCTTCTTCCCCCCAGGCACCACACACAGCCTCTTCCCACTGGCCACCTCCCCTGTGGGAAAGGCATTGCCATCACCCTCTGGGAGCCTCCCACCACTCCCAAAAGCACCAAGGAGCCTCCCACAGAGCCTGAAACAATGTGCATTCCCAGAGTAGCCAAGGGCTAAGCCACCTCTGTGGGCACCCAACAGCCCTGATGCTGTGGGGTCCCCTGGCAAACAGCCAGTCACAGCCCCGGATGAACACTTGCATTTGATGAGGGAGCCATCCTTGGAAGCGGAAAAGATGAACTTGTCATCGGGAGAGATGACCAGGCAGGTGACAGGCAGCTGGTGTCCCCGCAGCACACGGATGCTGGCTGGATCTGGAGGCTGCACCTGCAGGGAGAGCAAGATGTGAGCTGGGCTACCCTGGCTCCTTCCCCAAGCACGGGAGAACCGCAGCACGGCACCCTGGGTGGGACAGGGGCCGTGGGGTACTGGCCATGCCCGAGTGTCCCCACACCTGGCACTTACAGTCCGGCATCGCCAGCACTGGGCACTTACATCTTTGGCGACCAGGCGCTGCAGCCGGCCCTTCTGTTCCAGCTGGGGGAGAAGTGGGAGGCTCAGCAGAGGCGACCCCGGTCCCGCGGGAGGGGGACAGAGCCCGCAGCCGCCACCGGGACTACGCCCGCCCCCCTGCTCACCACGTCCTCCTTCAACCGGTCGCCGATGAGATCCGCTGGCTGGGTTTCCTCCTCCTCCTCCTCCGCCCGCTCCTCCTCTGCGGTGGGACAGTGCATGAGAGCCGGGCTCAGCGCCAGGGGCCGCCCCGTCGGGGCACCGGCGCCGGGCGGGACTCACCGAGCCGGCGGAGCTCCTCCAGGTACTGCTTGGCCAAGCGCAGCTTCTTCTCCTGCGGCGTCTCCTCCACCTCCTCCTCTGCCGCTGCCTCTCGCCGCCGCCGCCCCAACAACGGGCTGCGGGGACACGTGTGCGTGAGCACCAGTATCGACATCCCCCCGGCACCGACTCCCTCCCGGTACCGGCACCTCCCTGGCGCAACCCTTACCTCTCCGTCTCGGAATCGCTGGACACTTCCTCGTCGGCGGGCCGACTGGCCGCCGCCCGCGGTCTCCCCTCGGCGCCCGGGACCTGCGGGACGGGGCGATCAACACGACGAGACGGCGAAACCCGCCACGGCGGCGACCCTGCCAGGGCAGCGCGTCCTCGCTCCCCCCTCTCCTTTCCTCCC
>WEIV01021940.1:2579-19703 GCA_013390005.1 Calyptomena viridis
AATATAAACTAGTTGTTGACAAAGAAAGGCAAGTCCCTCTTTAATGTGAAGGAAAACTTTGAATATTTAAAAATCTGTCATTGTAGCTATTTAGAAGTATTTTCTATTTCCAGTGGGGCCTGGAGTATATTTTCCACATTTAAGATTCCCTTTTGGAGTGTGAGTTAATTGTTCTAAAAGGCCAAGTTACACCATTACCTTTCTCTTTTCTGTACGATNTCTGTAGCAACGTGTTCCTTCCTGTACATGGTCTTCAGGGGGTCAAGATACACTTTTATTTTAGTGACTATTAAATGTGGGCTACCTCTTCCATAACAATATAAACTAGTTGTTGACAACNTGTTCTGCAAAATTTTTCCAGTGTGCCTGGGATGACATTTCTTGTGCATCATCCCCCATATTGCTCTAAGGCTTTATTTCTGGTTTTTCACTGTTGCTTTTTAGTAGGCGTAGTGATAGAGAGAATATACTTGGTGGCAGGACCAGATTGTTCCTGCTCTCTGGGGAAGGGAAATCAGTGTTCATGCTCTGTGGGGGTGAAACTTGCATTCCTCCATACCTACAGTTTCACAGCCTGTTATTGAACGAGGGAGTTGGAAAGATTCAATGTGTGTCAGCATTAAAGCATTGTAGTAATGTGTAGTAACTTCTACTCACATGAGCAAACATACTGAATTTCAATAGTCAGTGTCTTCTGAGTGGTGGTCAGTCAGGACCATCACTTGTCTTTCCTGTTTGCATATTCACATCTGTAGCTTGCAAACTGAAGCCAGTCAGATTATATTGTCTTCTTTTGTTACAAGCAGCCTTTGCTGTACATTTTTTCTGGGGTCTCAGAAGTATTTAGCAATTTTCACATGTTCTTGATTCATTTAGTGACAGAAGACAGCATGAGGCTTTTTAGTCTTCATTAATGCGGTTATAGAATGTAAGCAGTTCAGATGAGTTTAAAGTGCAGGGATAGCTTTCTACATTCATCCAGAAGTATCCTGTAAAATTTTGAGTGTTCTTGAAAAAAGCTGTGTAATGCCTAAAGGCTTTTTAACGACTGTTGTAAAAAGAATGATAAAATTTTGGAAAGCAGGCTATAACTGGACAATATAACTGATTGTTCTCCCTACTAATTTTAAAATTTTTTCAGGCAAGTTAGAAACTTCAGCTTTACAGCAGATGAAACTGTTACTCTCACTACCATTACTGCTTTAATTTAGGAAAGTGTTTATGCATGTGCGCTATTCATCAATAAAACATTTGCCTTCATATTTGTCAAATCACTTAAGCATTTTGCTTTTTATTTACTCATACAAATAGTTTGTGTTCTGCATATTGTGTCTTATGCTTATGCTTTTGGAGTGGATCTCTGAAATGTGTTTTATTTATTTATGGTTTTAAGATGGAGGAAAAGAAGTATTGTCAATGCATCAGATTCTTCTCTACTTGTTACGATGCAGTAAAGCTCTGGTGCCTGAAGAGGAAATTGCCAACATGCTTCAGTGGGAAGAACTGGAATGGCAGAAATATGCAGAAGAATGCAAAGGCATGATCGTTACCAGCCCTGGCATGGTAGAGTAAATAATTGTCATTTATGAACAATCCAATGACATGTACATGTCTTGTTTCAGAGAGCTTGTTACAGGCTAAATTGAAAAGGGAAAAGCTGACCAGTGGCAGTTGCAGATGGCTATAGGAGCAGTTTATTGACTTGTTCCAGTTCTGGGAAAAATTGTACCCTCTGCTTCTCTACTGAAGGGTGGATTTTTAGATGGGCACTGTTTCATTGCGTATGTTAAAAGGAACATCTATATTTTGTGTGTAAAACTTGCCTATTTTCTCAGACAGTCTTTATGTGCGTGATTTCATTCTCTTTTCCCTGACATAGGACCACAGAAATAATAACTATTTGCTGTTTATTTTCCTCTTCCTCTTTTGGCCCCCTATTGACAGATTTATTTAATGTGTGCTATTCAGATATTGCCCTGAATATGGGAAGAGGTGTTTTCTCTCCATGTAGTTTTTTCCACATTGTTTCTGTGTTGCTCTCACTCACAGTGAGGAATTTCGTGTACATTAATTAATGCATGTATTAATTTTCAGCACCTAGTTTGAAACCCCTATGGCCTTATTATTTTTGGAACAATTAGTATTTTAAAGCGTACATTCTCTGAACACATCTCCTTTCAACTCCAGAGTTTATGTGAACTGAGCCCATTTTTCTGACTTTCACTCTTAAGAATTGCGGGTCACAAGAACAGATGAATGTCCGCTAAAAACTGCAGGGTTCTATTTGCATAATTTGGTCGTTATCACGAAGTAATGTCTTCATAGTAGAGATGTGTTTTGGACCTAATATTTGAGACTGCCATGCAGCTTTCTCAGTTGCAATACCTTTCTTTTTCTGACTTCATTTTCTTCCTTTCCTCATAGCTCAACTTAGTTTCTGAAGAAAAAGTGTGATTTGGTATCAAGCTTAAGGAGAATTTAGTTTGTCAACTGATAAACCTGTCCTCAAGCTATAGGCAGGGTGACCTGCTAAATACTTTTTTCTTGTTCATTTTGAAGTACAGCAACATTACATTTAGTAAACTACTCTATAAGCTGATAGTAACTTGGGCAGGATAATTTTCCCCTTGATTTCACTCTTAAGTTCTGGCCAAAACTTCCTAAGAGTTTCTAAAACAGAAAATAAGGCGGTTTCTGGAAACATGAAATATGAAATGCACATGAACTCTCACTATGGAAAATTCTACCCGAGCTGCTTCAAATGGAGGCCAAACCAGGATGCCATAATAGAAATTATTAGCCAGCCTTTACAGCCTGTGATACAAGGTACATGCTGGTCCACAAGTTGTCAGCATCTGAATGGTATATACTGACATAACTGCAGTCATTTTGCTGAAGATATGCTGATTTTAGCTAGCTGAAAACCTGCTTTTGTTTAGCATGGGGGAATGCATATATGCTCTTCGTGTCATTGAAGCGTAAACGTCTGTATATACAAGTCAGTGCAGTTTGTGAGTGGTAGTGTTAACTTTGAGATCTTGTGTGATTTTTTTACTGGCAAACTTTGCATTCTACAAGGCAATGTTGTTAAGAGATGCATGTGGACATCAAGGTATGTAAACATAAAAGAAATCTGTAGTGCTTTGAAATGTCATGTTATAATGGCATCATTAGAACATGTTTTTTCCTCTCAAGACTGCAATGACTTTCTTCCTGGTTTGTGGATTTTTCCTGTACATTGCAGCATATTGTGTTGAGTATGAATGTAAGTCTAAAACAGAATATGAAAGTATTATCTTTGCATTTTACAATGTTAGAAGATAAAACAGTTCTGTTGGAAGAGACAACGTGAAACTGTTTTAGAAAATGACAGCTCTTCAATTTTATCCACTTGACACAACAAAGTAAAAACATTAAATTTTATTTTGCTCTTTTCTTCCGCAACATCTCTTCAATAATAATAGTCCCTCTTGTGATCAGATCTAGGTTTTATATGTGTATTTTAATTTTTTTAAATATGAGGTGTATGTATGTGCATGATGGAGAAGGGGAAAAAAATATCAATAGACATAAATCCCACTTAACTAACAATAGTTCAGCATTATTTAAAACTATTTTACTTATTCATGGTGTTTCATTACTTCCATGAAACTTTATGTTGGAATATATTTAAAAATTCATAAGTTATAGTCATCTTTAATACTTCATGTTTCTTAAAATATTGCTGCTTTTTTCACTAGTACATAGATATATGTACTTTAACATACTATTGTACTGCATCTGCATACTATCTCATCATGGGTTTTAATGTCAGTAGAGCCTTGATTGATGAGACTTGAAGTAGGAAACAAAGATAACAGGCCTCTGTTCTGTTAGAATCTCTTTAGTTTTCATGTGATTTTAGAGGCAAGGTTGTGATTATTAGATGGTCTATCACAGCACTTCTAAAACAACACAGGGGTAAAACTCAAAGAATAACATCTAATTTGCTTGCATCCCATCTGCTGGTGCAGCTATTTATACTCTGTGTTTCTGTACGTTGCTGTTCGTTCATTTAACTTCCAGAAATGGCACCAGAGAGGAGCCTGATGTTCACCATGAAATAAAAAATCATAGCCCAACTACACCACTCATAACTGTCAGTGAAGGAGCAATTGTGATTAAGTCTTAGGGAAGTTCTTTAGTCCTGGTTGTTATCATCCATCTGTGAACACCTGTGTAGCTGAGTGGTGAAACTCAAGGCAGTGTCATAGAAATAAAGAGTAGGAATCTTGTTTTGAGTGGTCCTGAGGTCACATGTTTAACACAGACCCTGTATAGGCATAGTGAAAGACCTCCTTCTCACACTTTTGGGGATCCCATTACTTCTGTTAAAGTATCTAAAATGTGAAACATTTCAATAGGAAAATATTATCTCTAATTTTGTAAAATGTGTTGATTATAATTGGTGTATTGAGTAATTATCATTTCATATTTTGTTAATAATATTTTGCTGACCTGGTTCTCAAGAGGAGTGGTGTATCAAAGCTGTTTTTTTAAGGAGAGCAGAGATGAGATGTTAAGAGTGGGGAGAACCACCAGACAACTTAGGAGAAGATAAAAACTTTTCAAATTGGCTTTGTGCAAACCCCACAAAATCAGTTAAACTTAAATTTCAGGACTTTAGGCTCTGGTTTGGGGAACTGCTACAAATCCTTCCCATGTTTTTCTTCAGATTTTTTTGTCCTAATCCCTTTTTATAAGAAGAGCAGTGTGGGAGATGTAACATTGTGTACAGTCATCTTGTCCATAGGGAAGCTGATAAGCATTTTTCCTTTGGAAAATATTTCTATGTCTGACAGTCAAATTTTTAAGTAAGTTTCTGTTTTTCTAGAATAGATTAGAATTGTGGCCACCTGATGAGGCTTACCTTTATATATAGAATTGGATTTGCTTATCCATGCAGAAAATTATTCCTATGAACAGTACTACCAAGGTGGTTTGAAGGGTGAAAGCTTTGTTCTTGACACAGTTTTTATTGTTTTGTGAGGAGAACGGTGGGAGCTGTTTCTGTAACACTGAAATTCATCTTTGAGAAATTTACAGTGCTAAATGAGAAGTTTTGAGATGAAGCTAAGTAGAAGTAATGCCCTTTTTCTGAAACCTAAGACAAGCAAAATATATTGGCCTCATCCAGCTGATTGCAAAGTGAGGAGTAAGCAGGCATGTAACAAAGCAGCTTGACAGGTAATGGAGAAGATGTTTACTTGGAGACAAACTGTGCACCTTCAACTGAGTTTTTAAATATGCTAGGTAAGTGATGAAGAGCATTGTAAGCAGCATGTCTGCTACAGTGATGTGCATTTATTTATTTTCTGTGTTTATAAAGCTGAAGCAAAAGTTGCCTCCTTTTAACAGGAAAAGAAAATTGCTTTGAACTGTAAAAAGGGCAAAAGGCTCCCCATTATACAGGACTGTATTCCTCATTGTACACATCAGCCTAGGAGCCTTTTCTAAGAGTAGCATGACAGATTTTTTTTTAATGCTGTTTAATCAGTGTGATTGAATGGATCTAATAATGCCTTCATTTGCTTTGGGAGATCAGGAACATAACTAAAATTACAGAGGTAACCTGATCCTAGCAAACTGCTCAGGCACGTGGGAGCTTGGATGCCAGAATGCTAATCCTGGTTTCTGTTTCTGGTGTGATGCTTGACCAGAGAACGTTATTTTAAGTTCTTGGAAATAGTCAAACTGTAAATTTCCAGACTTGTAAAATTAAAATTAAAAAGTGCTTTTTTTTTCTCTTTGTGTGTTAGGTCAATTATCTTTGTTTCAGTCATTGTCATTGCCAAATGTTTATTTTAGTATTAATGGTTAGTTTTATTTGTATCTTAAGCTTGGAATATTGCTGCTTCATGGTTCCTGAATGGTGTGGGCTGGAAGCAATAAATTTTCTATGGAGCTGTTGTAAGTTGTATTTTGTTTTTTCTCTTGGAAACCCAGCTCAGTTCGTATTGATCAACTGGACCGTGAACAGTTCAACCCAGATGTAATTACTTTCCCTATTATTGTGCACTTTGGGATACGACCTGCTCAACTCAGTTATGCTGGAGATCCTCAGTAAGATGCTTTTCCTTCCATCTTTTGTTCAGGAACTCATTACTCTTGTAATTTTTGGCTTGAATAGGGCTTGTTTATGGGCTTGAGTGAGTCCGATATAAGGTTTAGTGCTTATGACATTGGACACAAGCTCTTGTAAATTAGAGAATATCGGGTATAACTTATTTTCTGGCATAATTCTGGATCTGCTGAAGTAAATGTCCATGCATGTACGGTGTGAAATTTCTTAACCTGAGAACAGCTCTTCTGGGTCAGATGAAAAGTTCCTTGAGCTCCATGTTATTTCCTGAGGGGGCAGTGGCAGGTTTTAAGAGAGACTGAGTATAACAGGAAGGCTGAGAGGGAGAAATATTTATCCAAGCTTCCTAATGTCTGCAGCATACAGACTTCTGAACTAAAGGATGTACTTATATCATTTTGTTTAACAGTCCTGACTGGACTTTTCTTTACGTTTCTTAAATCACTGTTGGAATCTTCTTACGCTACTGGCAAGGAGAAGATTCCAGATAATGTCTTCACTAGTACTATTGTGCATCATATGAAAAAGGGCAGACTTTTGTTTCAGTGCTGCTACTTGATTGTTTTATTAGATGCTCTTCGGGTCTCACATCTGATAAGGAATAATATAGTCATTTTCTGTTTGCTTTCTTTATGACATTTGTTTCTTGCATACTGCTGTATCCTACTTAATCATCTCTTTCTTTGCCTTCAAGTATCAAGTCTACATCTTGGAAGCTGTTGCAGCCATGCTCCTTTTTTTTGTACCTTTTATATCCTGATAGAGTTTGGAAGGAATGTAGAGGAGGAAATACTGTTTCACTGTGGATTTGTGAAGGGATGTAGAAGTGGTCGCTGGCTTTTGTTCCCAGTTCTTTTCTTAATCTCTGACAATTTCGGGGAACTCTTCCCATGACTGGGGCATTGTTTTCTGCATGATGACATATATATATGTATAGAGCCTGTCTCTGGTGCTTGTATAATTAAGGTTGTCTTTTCCCTTGTGCATTTTCCTCCAGTGTCTTTTAAGGATGTTGTATTTCACCTGCAGTTTTGAGATCCAAGCAGTCATGTACATGTATGACAGTCGTATTATTTTAGAACTGCTTGCTTAGAATTTTTAGATTTGACATGGCAAGAAGCGAGTGTTTTGTCCAGATTAGAACATTTTTTTCTTGTTTTGCTTTGAGAATGACTTTTAATCCTGTTCATCTTTGTTTTCTTGTCCATCAAAAGGAAATAATTAGACCCAAACATATAAGAATGACCTCTACTTTGATGCTGGATCTATTAATATTTTAAAGTTCTAGTACTTTTTACTGAAAACAGTATAAAGATACAAAAATTAATCTTCACACACTTTTTTATTGTAACTTTCTTTAAAATTTCCTTGTGGGTTTTTTTTTTGTATTTTTTTTTCCCCTTCCCTTCAGAGCTGCTTATAGAGTGTAGGTATGCATCTTTTTGTCAAAGTAATGAAGCAGCTTCTGTGCAAGATCTCTGTGGTGACATCATAAATCGTAGGCTTAACTCTGGTGTATGTGTGAAATTGGTAATGTACAGAAGAAATATCCTCTAATGTCTCTTTTCTTTATGATGGTCTAATATGGAATTTTCTGTAATGGTATGTCTTGGTTTAAGGCAATGTGTACCAGAAGGTGGGTCCTCCTGGAACAGGAAAAAAACCTCTGGCTCCAAATTACTTTAGATTTTGAAATCATGAGATTTTCGAACAAAATAGGAAAAGGAATAACAGTTTTTACTGAAAATGGAGAACAAAACAGAACAAGCCAATAACCAAACAGTAATAAAGACAGACATCACCCCAAAATCCCTCTCCCTTCAGGGAGAGTGAAAACCAGACTGTCTTCAGTGCAGTTACAGCCGCAGCAGAAGGTGGTGCTCAAAGATCACTGATGGCTGTGGCGGGCTCTGGTGGCAGCGGGCACACTCCTGGTGGCAGCCACACGACACGGGGCAGCAGCTGGGTAGATGGAGGGGCCTTCTGCCCAACATGGGAGCCGTGGAGGATGACTGCTTTCACTTTAAGGGAGATTCCCCTCTTCTCCATGGCCAATATCTTAGTGGCTGTTGGGGTGTGTGCGTCGCCCCCACACAGCCCAGCCCTGGGAGAGGTGGGGAAATGCCTCTCCTGCCTCCCCACCTTCAAAACCTCACCTTGAGAATGATAAAGATTTAAACCACAGCATGGTAATATGTTTATTAGTTATCAAACTTAATTACGATGGCAAAGCTTGTTTCACCCTTATGAATACTAGTTGTAAAGTAGTAAGCAGATCATAGTTTCATCTTGTTTTTGGATTGAAACCTTCTCATGGAATTTTTTTTTCTTTTTTGGTTGATATGTTCATTAACTCATTTTTCCTTTTCGGATGGTGATTTGTCAGACATAGATTTGCTATTCTGCAGATCGCAAAAGTGTGGAGAATGAAGCATGAGAAAAATCTATGGATTGACCGTTTCAGATGTGTTTATAGACTCAAAAAATATCAGCATCTCTAGAGGCAGAGAGTATACATTCAAGCATGCTACAGAGAAATAGCTATGGAAAAAATGCCAATAAGAAAAGATTTTTTTTGTGTGCTTGTGAATGTAGGATGCTGGGAAGATTATGAAATAGTAAAAGAGCTGCTGCTTCATTTACTGCTAAGCCACTAATGTGAAAAATTCCTAATAAAACCACTGCTCTAAGATGGTGCTGAGAAGGATCTTCTTTTATAACGTAATTATAAGAAAAAACTAAATAACTTGGGTAAACTTCTTCCCTCTGTCCTCTCATTCCCTGCTTCCTATTTAAAGTCTGATTTTATGGGTTGTCTTGAGAAAAACTGTACACATGTGATAATGTGAAGATAGCATTGTTTCCTCAGGACACAAGGTCCCTGTCATGATTCTTTTTGTTGCTCCTTCCATTGTAACTTTTGAACCCGTTGGTCAATTGCCGCTGAATGTAAAGTTGCAATGTGGGATGTTTTTTACAAATGGTGTAAGTTCTTAACAGGTTTTGTGAATGTTTGTGCTAGTTCACTGAAAGACGTTCTGTTACTGGGGTTTATGTGTCATTAGACACCTCTAAAATAAGAAAAGGATAGGTGGTTGGGAAAGTCAGAAACCTAAGTATGTGCTAGCCACAGAGAACTTGAATTGGTGTTTCCATTCAGCACAAACCCCTAGGGAATGAGACTTTGATTTCACTATTCATGGAATACCTTCATGTTGTGCATGACTTGTAGAGCTCCTCCTCATGTGCTTTGCTGAAATGTTTGAGCCAGTGTAAGGACAGACACTTCCTGGGAAAGATTACTACTGCTTTTCAGTGAGTGATGGGTAAAACGCGTGGAGGGAGTTTTCATCTGGCTGAATTGAGTTATGCTGAGGGCAAGTCTTTTCAGCATGCTGAGGTGGCCCTTTAGAGAGGATTAGTGGGTATCTGGGAGACCTCGGTTCTGCCCTGAGCTTTGCTGTTCTTTACCTCACACTGCACACTAATGTCTCCTCTCTGCTACTTTCCCACCCAGCTGGAGCCACTGCAGAGGCACTGTCACCTCTCTTGGAAAATGCCTTGAGATTGTCTTTTTTCTGGCACAGAAAGATGCTTGTAGACAATCTGTGTGTACATTGTATGCATTATTAGCAGTTGGTGTGTTCATAATGACAAACAGGGAGAAGCTTTTGTTGTGTTGACCAATATATTTGTTTTTTGGTTTTGCCCTTCAGGTACCAAAAGCTGTGGAAGAGTTATGTGAAGCTGCGCCACCTACTGGCTAATAGTCCAAAAGTCAAACAGGCTGATAAACAGAAATTATCACAAAGAGAGGTATGCTGGGCCTTCCAATGGCTGATAACTGAGCACTGTAATTCGTGATGGAATAAAGCCATATGACTGTCCTGTTTATGGAAACAACAGAAATCTTTCACAAAAGATTTTCAGGCTGTTAACACAGATTGGATTTTTACCTATGCTTGTTATTGAATAGAGTTTTTTTCCTTTTTTTCAGCTGTCAAACTGCTGCAAGTTTTTTACCCAACTAGAGAAATGATCATTATGGAACCATAACTTCTTATGGTACTTCTTATGGAACAACTTTTTAGCTGTGGCATTAATGGTTTCAAGAATTAGCATAGGGAGGGACTTTTTATTTCACAATGTACTTTGAACTGGCTCATAATTTTAAACATTTCTCTTCTAAGATAAAATCTGCCATATTTGTGTTTGGTTTTAAACTGTAATTTATTAGCTTGTCTTAGTGACATTGTGTAAGATCTTTTACTTGAAATCATCTGGTTGTTGTATGACAGACAGGGTAGTTTTCTCTCTTTTTTCCCACTTCAAAGTGATAAGCAATAAGTATTTCCTAAGTGCAAATGCTTGACCAGTTGGGGATTAGAATCAGAAAAACAAAGACCCCTAAGTATAGACTAAACTAGCCTTCTCTTAGGTATCTTTCTTTAAAAGCTTGAACTGAAGCTTTGAATTTGTCTGGTGTCTATCAGGCACTCTTAATTTGACAACTTATGTAAAGAACACATAGAAGAGAAATTAACTTCTTGAGTACTTGGTGGTATTTAATTAAATGGTGTTGTATTTTTATTTATTGAGTAGAAACACTGATTATTCATTAAATTATTGACTACCATGAGTTGGGAAGAATTCGTGAGAATCAGGGAGTCCAGTTCCTGAGGCTTCTACAGTTTATTGTATATCTTTGGTTGCAGTAAGTGTTTGATACATTTGGTTTTGCACCTGTTTTTTATTATTGCTGCAAAGCATAGTATGCTGTTGTGTGAGCAGGAGTCTTAGTTAGCATTTTATTTATGCTGATATTAATTAAGCCCTTGGCTTCTTTACTTGTAAATAGAAAAAAAAAAAAACCACATAAGTTGTAAGGGAAAAAAAATTTCATCCCTACAGGAGATGATTTTGTTTGCCACAACTACACTCAGAGCAAGTAGAAAGGAAAGACCATTGTTTTATAGGCATTTTTTCATTAACGTGTAATGGATGACTCATTTGTAAAATTGTAGTGGCTTGTTTGTAAGTGGGTAATCGTGTTTTGCTTCAAAAGATAAAATGTTCCTTTGGTATTTAGCACTTACTGCTGATTTTTGTTTCTAGACTGTATTATCTAGGATAAAGAGTTTTTCAAGTAATTTGCCATCAGAGAAGCATACAGGGCTGAAGCAGAAGCTTTATGTGAGGATAACACCAGTGGAGGTGTCAGTAACTCAGGAGAAGCTGTAGGACTGTATCTGACTGGTACATGGGCTTTTAAAGATTATGAATCATATATTATGAAGTTCTGCCGAGTCAGTCAGACTGAAATAGAGCTGGGTCTAGCAGACACTGTAGCACCCATCTCAGGAAAAACTCAATGGCATGACTCCTGACAGTGCACAAGGGGTGCAGTGCTGTAAGCATCTCTGTTCCCTCTGCCATCAGTCATCCACTACTATAAGATTGTACAGTGATATTATTTGTGACAAGGTCGTGCCTGAGGGCTTTGTTCCTCTAACCTAACTTTGAGCATTTACAGCAAGTGCATAAATTGGGACCTGAAGGCTCACTTTGAAGTCAGTGGAGGGAGAAATGCATTTTGAAGCCATTTATCCACCTTCATTGAATATAAAAGGAGCCACGGCTAACTAGCCTCCTACCATAGACATCTCTGTATTGAGGTGTCTGGGGTTTGATGAATCTGTGTCTGGACAGATGCACCTGTTGGAACTACTCTGGGAGTCTCTGCAGAACAGAAAGCAGAGCCTACTCCTGCCCAGGTATGCTCACAGGCTTCAAACTGGAAGCTGGGAAGAGACAGCTTTGAGCAAGTGCCCTGTAATGAAAAGGAGAAGGAGAGGCAGGATAAGGTTGCAGCTTTGAAGAGATTTATGTTCTGACGAAGGAGGAGCACTGAGGGAATCTTTACTGTTAGTGTGTGGGGAGCTTCCACACTCTAGGGCTTTATAGTATTGGAACCAGGAGATCTTGTTCCAGGGATGATTTATTTTATCTGGTTTTCTTTCATTCCATTTTTACTGAAAATATTTTCTTTTAATGATTCTGACCCTTTCATAGTTTTTAGAGACAAATAAACTGTTTGCACAAAACAGCCAGTGTTCAAGGCAAAACAGATATTTTTTACATATTTTAATTGAAATAATACTGGTAGGTTTCATCATCATAGTCTCCAGGACCAGTGAATACTGACACCTTTCCCATACTGTGGCTACTGACATCGCGATAGGTTTTGTTGAACAAAGTAGCCAAGATCACAAAACAAGGCCTTTCTTAGACTGTTTTACTCCTACTGAATGCTTCAAACCAGGAGTACTCATGGTGATGGACATGACTGAAGATGTTGTTTTGTACATGGGGTGTAATTAAGATGCTTTCATTATAAGGATTTTAACTTTCTTATTTCGGTGTCATCTTGGATGTATGAGTTGGACTGTTTGTTTTGTCATTTACAGTAAAAAATTGTAGTAACCCTGTTATGTTCTTGGTCTACCAAAATCCTCTTTGCTGTATTCCAACACATCTGCCACAGCCTGTGTCTGGCAGTTATCAGATTTGTACAAGCCTTAGAAACTGCACACCAAAAGTGAACCTTAAATGAGTGTTGTGAACACACTCGTGTATGCATGGATATTGCTTTGTTGTAGAAAGTTCTTACAGGAGCTGTGTTCTCTCCCTGTTTAGGAAGCACTGCAGAAAATTCGTCAGAAGAACACAATGAGACGTGAAGTGACTGTTGAGTTGAGCAGCCAGGGGTTCTGGAAAACAGGGATACGCTCTGATGTCTGCCAGGTGACTAAACTGCAGAAATGTCCGGTGTCTTTTTTTTAATTCCTGCCATTTACCTCTTGCAAGGCTTTGCTGCAGTTCTAGGCTGAAGAACCAAAGGGAAATCAATCAGTAAGTAATGAATCAGCTCAGTAAGATCTGTTGATTTAAGGAACTATTCTAGTGTCCTGTCCACCCCCTCCACAGACACAAAAAAGACATTTTTAAAATTTTAGTTTTCTTGCTGTTGGTTGATTAGCACAAGGGAGAGGGGTTAAGAATGGCTCGTTTGAGGCTGGACTAAACATTTGCTAAACATTGAGTCTGCTGTGAAACTAAGGTTTTCTTAATCCGTCAGCTGGGTTGGTTTTGGATATTTAATTTTAATATACCTTTCTATTTATATAGTTAGGAAAAGAAGCCCCAAGTTTTACAGAGAAACATGAAGAAATATCATTTACTTGAAAAAAAAGAGAGCAAAAGAAACCAAAAACTCACCACAACTAATTTTTGGTTTAAAATGGGTGAGCCTCAGTAGAAAGATATCTTTCAGATACTCTGTTTCATATGCATGACATCTCCAAGGAACATATCTGTCAGAGCCTATTCTGAAGCAGTTGACAGCCACCAGCTTTGTGATATGAGAAAAATAAGTACAACTTTTATATGATATTGTATTAGTAAAATTCAAGTAGTTGTAACAGCCAAATAATGCATTATTTTTTTAGCTATTGTTTTGGAGATGTTATTTAAGAATTAAATGCATTCAACTTAATATTAACTTAACAGTGCGAAGTATAAACTTTGGGGGTTGCTAGGCAAAGGTATAGGTAGAAATCCTATTTAGGTCTGGTAAGACCAAAGGGGAAATTCTAGAAGAGAAATTCTAATAGCAAAAATTGGCTTTTTTTCTGTGATTCTACTATTGCTTCTGAAGTGGAAGTGTGAGAACAGTGGCATCTTCTCACATAGCTAAGGAAAAATACAATCCTTTTCAAATTTTTTTTTTGTGAACTGTATCTATTTTTACAGCTTAAGTAAACAGCGTAAATTTCTAATTTAGGAGCTTTGAAAACTGTTCTGTGTTATTTGTAATATCTTTTGTGTTTCATCTCTTAAAGTCTTGGATATTCCTGTTTTGTTTTGTTCTTGAAGGACAGCAAAACACCAAAGAATGATGAAAGTAATGCTATTTCACAATTTTTCTGCCCATCTGCAGCCATAACATCTAAATCAGCCAGTTCTGTTATGAAGGTCCTTTGATTTGATTTCTTTGAGAGGCCACGAGTAGGCAACTGTGTGTCTGTAAAATGAAAGATTGTCGCTGTTGCTACATGCTTTTCCCCAGATTAAAGAAGACTGAAGCTAAATACGCATAAATCAACTCTGGGGGCAGAGCTAAAGTGCAGTGACTTAAAATTACTGCTTTTAAAAGCATTGCAGTTTAGAAGATTGAAACTCTTTTAAGTCACTCTCGATAGCTTATAGTTGCTCTAAGTTCCACATAGCAGTGGTCTTTGCAGTCCAGAAATGAATCACTTGAAAGGGGAGGAAAATGGTGAGTGGAATGTTCAAAAACATTTGAAATGGTTGAGTTCTGAGAGGCTCACTTGAAGTTACCCAGTAGATTAAGCACAGTACTTGGCCACTAAGCTGGGCAGCACTTACACAGTCTGGCAGGATGAGGCCAAGTTGAGAAAATGCCAGTTCTGTCCCCCCACTCCACCCATGCACTCATTGTTGCTGATGTGCCCTCAATATCAGTGTTAAGTGTTCAGTGTAAGGAAAGACATCATACATTTCAAAATATTTCAGCTCACCTGCTTCCTTTTAGTAGCTTCAGGTCAGGAGCATCTGCCATCCTGGAAGATGATGGCACTAGCTGAGGGCACTTGAGAGAGTCTCTGCCTTGCCATGTCAGCTGCAGCAAGGAAAAGACATGCAGATTATTTTAAATCATATATATTTATAAACAAAAAAAGAAATTATCTGTATGTTTATAGCCAGATGCAAGTACCAAGGTTATGGGACAACTCCTGTGGCCACATGATTTCAGAAGACTCTTTCTAATTACCAGCCAATCTTTAGCCTAATGAAGCTTTTAAAAGATAGATTTTATTTTCTTTGAAAGACATAAATAAGTAAAATATCAGAAACGTCAAATAGTTGTAATCTAAGATGACAAATGTTAATTGAATCAATCAAGTAGCTAGTGCCATGAAAGCAGCACTTTGTCAGTATGACTGCAAGAGTCAAATATAAGTCCTGTGTACTCCCACGGATCTGTCAATTCTTTGTTCACTGCACCACAGCTGATCAAGTCCAAACCTGTGTATTTCAGTCGTCAAATGCAGGGCCACATGTATTGGTGTAATGAACATTAAGCCTTCATTGAGGGTCTCTTTCTGTGTATTACAGTGGAGCATACAGGCCGGGAGGTGTAGTTGTCCTGTGCAATAATTTTGGATTGGGTTATATTGGGTTTTTTCCATTAATTCCTTTGATGAAGGGACATCTAGGAAGCATACCTATACAGTTTATATAGAGATAAGAGTGGTTGTTTTTATGAATTACACTGAGAATACTCTGAATGAGTGACATGGTAACAAAACAAAACATTTACGCTTACTCAGTTAGCGTGGACTAGTTTTGCATTTATCTGCCTTTCAGGAATCCAGGGAGTCTTTTTCTTGCTATTAAGTGGTTATTTCCATCTAACAGAAACAGATCAGGGAGTGCTGGTTGACAGCCAGCTGGACATGAGCCAACAGTGTGCCCAGGTGGCCAAGAAGGCCAATGGCATCCTTGCCTGGATCAAAAATAGCAGGACTGGGGCAGGAATGTCCCAGGAAGGTCTCCCTGTACTCAGCACGGGTGAGGCTGCACCTCAAGGCCTGTGTCCAGTTCTTGGCCCCTCACTACAAGGCAGACATTGAGGTTCTGGAGTGTGTCCAGAGAAGGGCAACAGAGCTGGTGAAGAGTCTGGAGCACAAGTCTGAGGAGAAGCAGCTGAGAGAGCTGGGGTTGTTTAGCTGGAGAAAAGGAGGCTCAGGGAAGACCTTATTGCCCCCTACCATTACCTGAAAGGAGGCTGTAGTAAGGTGAGGATTGGCCTCTTCTCCCAGGTAATAAGTGACAGGACAAGAGGAGATGGCCTCAAGTTGTACCAAGGGAGCTTAAGATTGGATATATTGGGGAAAATTTCTTCACAGATGAGGTGATCAAGCACTGAAGCAGGTTTCCCAGGGAACTGGTGGAGTCATTCCCTGGAGGTATTTATAAACACCTTTGAGACATGGTTTAGTTGGTGGAGTCGGTGGCATTAGTTCAGCAACTGGACTTGATCTTAAGGGTCTTTTCCAGTCTAAATGATTCTGTGGTTACCTTCCAGCTCACTGTTCTCAAGAATTTCAGTCTTTTACTATAAAGGGAAAGTTTTGCCATTAGTCTTCATTTCTTGATCTTGTAACATTCATCAGTCTGTATTTTCTGCTGTTCCATCTTTAGTAACCTGAAGAAATCCATAACATCATTTATTCTATAAATTATACATCATCCTCTTTGTGTGCTTGTTTTTCTTGCTTCTCTCCATGCACTCATTTCCTGTAATCATACACAATGCTCTTTCTGAAATTAATTGTGATAGCCGTCGTATTTTGATGCCCTTAAAACATACTCTTCTTTTGAATATGTTCATGTCATGTCACTAATAGGAATGATGAGAAGAAATTAAAGTGTCACAAAAAGTCATATGCATAAAATTCTTTCAATCCTGAGTTTCTCTTGTATCTCTTTTTATTCTTACACAAGATTTGTGATGTTGATATCATACTTGCTATACTACTGTACTGATAAACTGTGCTACCTATTTATTTCAACCCAGATGTATCCAAAATCAATATTGGCGTAGAATTCCTGCTTCAAAATACTGGAAGAGGGACACTTCTGTTGTTACAGCATAGTTGCCGGGTTTTTTTCAATTTTATTGACATTTGACCCACCAGAAAAACATTGTCTGTTTCCTAGATGATCAAGCAACAACCTTTCTGCAATTTTTTCAGCACTTTAAGCCAAAAAAAAGCCAGACTAGCATTTCAAAAATCCCGTAATTCATCCTCAGAAGGAAATGAAGCAAGGCACTAATAACTATGCTTGAAAGTTGAGTTGGTGCTGTTGTTTGACAGCTGGTTAAAATGGTATAAATGTTTCTTCCTTAGAAGAAG
>WEIV01021949.1:16504-32158 GCA_013390005.1 Calyptomena viridis
TTAGCCACAGTATTTCAAAATGCGACTTGTTACTGTGAAGTCCAAGGACATTGTGGAATATATATTTCATACTCTTATTATGCACTGTAGATCAGAGAAATATGCCTTAATAGCATGTTATCACATATAAATACAGGTAAATTAATAATATTCAGGTTTAGCCTGCAAATACTTTAACCCTTTACCATGTTGGGTAATAAGCATTTCAGATATTTTGTATTATAGACAAATAGAAACCTTTAATTCTTAGATTAAGTTTCATTTTGTGATCTTTTTTTTCCCCGGTCATTCATATCCCTATAGTCTGAAATAGTCAAAATTAGTGGATTTCTGAGCTTGCAGATATTATTTGAAATCTAGTTCTTACTGAAATATGTCTGTTGTAATGTACACCATGGCCACACGGAAGAATTGATGTATCCTGAATAATCTAATCAGCAATTTAATATATTGGTCACTAATATTAATGATTATTTACATCAATGGAAATAAAGCTTTGTATTTTTTTATCAATGGATTAAAAAAATACTTCTATAACAAACTGAGAAGAAATATCTAATATTTTGCTTACTTAAAATAATCCAAATGATACTCTCTGGTAAACCCTGAACTCACAAGGATTTAAGTAAAGACAAATTCTGCATTGATACCTGTTATTTTATGGAATGTCAGTTTCCTACCTTTTGGAAGTGGAACATGAGACCTTTGAAAAATTACTTTACATCCTGACAGTTCTGTGGTTTTTTACTTCTATGGTCTAATTATGCAACTATTAAACTGCAAAAATTGCCATTAAAAATTGCTCACAGTAGATCTCTGGACAGAACCATCTATCCTCATGCAAAAACTCCAGGGAATATTCCTATAAGTTCTCTCTGAAAATCTCCATTTTAATGTGCCGTATACCCCCTGTTGGGAAGATAGAAAGAAAATGCCATTGATAGATTTGTGTAACATTCCAAATGTCAAAAAAAAAATCTCCAAATGAAATGACAGAATTCTCCTCCCTTTTAAACCTTTTCAAGCCTAAATCACACATCTCAGTTCACCAGGGAGGTCTACACAGTCTGTAGTCTTTTCCTTTGGTATTTCATTCACATATATAATTGTGCCCTAACAACCATGGTGGATACCTTACTGTCCAGATCAATCATTAGGCAGTTTGGCCAGGTGCTTTATATTGTCAAATGGCCTGTACACCTGCCTCATAGGAGGCAGCAGGTCAAAAATATTGCTATCTTGAACTTTGGAGTTAGAAAGCCAACTTCGTACTGCAAAGCCTAATTCAAGGCCTAAATTTTTGTGTCTGCTTTCCCCACCCACATATTTTCCCCTCAATCCTTCTTAGACAATTACTGCAACACTAGTTAGCTGCATGCAAAAAAATAAAGAGAGTGAATACTGAAAAACAAGCATTAAATATTTAAAATTGGGAGTATTAGCCTTTTGGAATCAGACTCCTGATGCTTTGGTTGCAAACTCTTTCCTCAAAAGATAAACCATTTTAAAATAAGCTGATACTCAGCCATCTCAGTCTTATACACTGCCAGAGTTCTGCCTCATCCCTGAGAAGAGATCAGATATTATTTTGCTAATTGGACTGAAAAATGCTCTTGGCATTCAGAGACTCCCCACATACACACTACGGAGTACTTGGACCACATGGGTCCCTGAACTTTATGGAAGTTTCTTTGTGTTCTGCAATCCCATCATAAATTGGACTGCTCTCATTCAACACCAACATTTAACTGTTAATAATTCTGTCTGTTCAGTTCCATTGTGGAAATTCCACATGAATGGTGAGGAACAACAGCCTTCAGAGTTCTATGGGTAGAGCTAATAACACTATTCCTTTCATTCCCAAAATGTTAATTAGCTCATAAGCCTGATGCTTGGTAATGAAATATTTATTTTCATAAAGTGCTACCTGTAACTTAAGAATTACAAGTGAATCTAGATGTATTAGTGAATATAAAAATCATTATTCTAAACTGTGTTGTAATCTACAATGGAGAAACACAATACATTATTACAATGAATTTCCTTATTCATGTGGCCAGGTACTATCCATTTTAAGCACTTTGCTCTTCCAAACTTCAAAATGCAATCTCCATTGCTTGCTCCTTGAAACTTTACATGCTTTAATTCCAACCTTCAATTACATTACATTTCATTTAGATTCATCAAGGATAGAACCAATTGGAAAATATTTTTCCTCAGTTGTGACCTGAGCTTCTCAGAAAGTAGTTTGGCATCCTGACAAAGGAATGGGACAGGAATACCAAAATAACACTAGGAACACCTCCGAGAAACTGAAAAGGATGGGAATAATCACCTAGCAGAATCTCAGAAGAAAACGACTACAAGAAGAGTAGAAGAACTGATTTGCTGGGTAATAAACAGGGAGAGTCTGGAGCAAGGAAGACACACCCTTGGTGGAAAAGGATGAGGTTAGAGAATACTTAAACCAACTGGGTACAAGTCCCTGGTCCCTGATGGGATGCACTCACATATGCCAAGGGAGCCAATGATGTCCTTGCAAGGCCATTGGCCTTTGTAAAAACCGGGGCAAGTGGGAGAGGTGTCTGAAGACTGGAGCAAAGCAAATGTGAATCCTGTCTTCAAAAAGGGCAAGGAAGAGGACCCAGGGAACTACAGGCTGGTCAGCCACACCCCTATCCTGGGAAGGTGACGGGGCAAGTAATCCTGCAAACTAGTTCCAGTCACACAAAGAAAAAGAGGTGAATGGGACTGTTCAGAATGGATTCACCAAGAGGATTACCACTCATGTTTAACTGATCTGATGACTTTCTATAATGAAAGGACTAGTTTGTTACATGAGAAGACAAAGAACAGCAAATATTGCCTACCTTGACTTCAGAAAGGTTTTCAACACTGTCTCCCATCAGATCCTCAAAGGGAAACTGATATAGTATGAGCTGGGTGAGTAAACAAAGCAATGGACTGAAAAAAACTGGCTGAAGGGTCCCAAGGCTGGTGGCCAGTGGTGTGAAGTCTAGTTGGAAACCAGTAATTTGCAGTGTGCCCCAGATGTGGTGTGAAGTTAATCACTCACCACCTCTAACAAGTAGACCAGCCAGTTTCCAAGCAATACCTACTTCCCTAAAAAACTACTTTCCCTCCACTTTTTACTTCAGTTCAGGTTGGCTGTGTGCAGGTTGTCCCGTCCCAGCCTCTTGACATCTCCAGCCTACTCACTGTGGTAGGCAGAGTAGGAAAAGGACAAAGCCTTGATGCTGTGCCCACACTGCTCAGCAGCAGCCAAAATATGTTTGTTATTCACACTGTCCCAGCCTCAAAATGAAAACACAGCCCCCATGGCTGCTGGGAAGACAAACTCCATCATAGCCAGATCCAGCACAGAGATTTGACTTTCTTAGCTGAAAGTCTTCCCGAACAGAGATGAGGGAGATTTAAAGAAATCAAAGATAAGCTTCTGCAATGTGATTTCCAATAGAGTGTCCAAGAATCACCTCCTATGTCATGCAAATATCCTTGGCCCAAAACACTCTGCTTCTTTAAGGCAGCCAAATGTTTGGTTACAAAAATCTGCAATTCACAGTAAATGATCAGGTGTGAAAACAATACAATAAGCGATGCTGTGGCAAGATTATGTGACCCTAAGAAATCACTCTTCTCAATCCTATATTACCAACTCCTTGGCTACTCATATGGTCCAATAATTTTTCCAATACACAATCATAATTCAGTGAAAAACTACTGAGCAAAATAGCTCTAATTCCTATAGTTGCCCCAATTAAATTCCAATAAATTTTACTGCTTAGAGACTATTCTATTGAAGAGCTCATCTGACAAGTAATAGCATGATAGTGTTTACATGAAACAATTCCATATTGACTGAGCTCTTACCACTTATAAAATCTATAAGAAAACAAGATTCCCATAAAGCAAATCATATAAAACAACTCAAGACTGAACCATATTACTTCTCCATGAATCATTCATTAACTCTCTCTTTTTACTACTACTTTTGATGATGCATTTTCAGACACCCACTCAAGCCACTAAACAACTAGAAAGAGTCAACAGTGTGGTACATAATCATTCTACAGGCCTGACTTGACGTGGAAAATGGTGGGTTTGAACTAAGTCAGTGTAATATGGTTGAAAGGACTGGATAAAATACATGCAAGCACATGTGAAGCTGTGTATGCTGACTTTTCTACAAGAGAACCTGAACTAAAGTATTTAGCAAGCCTATTTGACCATGATAACATTATTATTTTTTTTCCCTAATAAGACATGCCTCTAACATAAATTGGATCTCACTTCACTTAAAAGATGCAGTGTCATGGAAAAAAAAAGTCTTCAGTTTGTAAAACATTGCTTCAAAACATGAGTAAATATTCATTTCTCCATGTCCAACACAATTAGACATGAGTAGACTTGCTTTTCAGCAGGAAAGATTCCAACTGGACATGTGGCTCATTTTTGTGTGTTTTTTATAGCTAAGAGATAAATTTCACTTCTCTGTTTATAATTGCTTTTTATAAACTAATTTAAATTAAGAATTTGTTCACAGACTGTGAACATCCATATATTAACTTAAACCAGTATTTTTATCTTTGGTTGTACTGCGTAGTTTTGCAAAAGATCACTTTCTAAAGTAAGATAATGATGCTAAAGACATACATTAATAAGGAATAGTAAAAAACTGAGGTTCCTGAGGAATTTTATCAGTGCCAATAATATGTCACCCCATCATACCACAGGATTTCTTACATGTGTCTGAGTGGTAGAATGAGATGTTTCATGCTACCCCAGCTAGGTCTGTATGTATTATTAAATTACCTTCCTAGTCTTTACAGGTCTTAATTCCACAGTCCTCATTTGTCTCCAGAATAGTTTTTCCTATAGCATTTGTAATTTTGTCTTCATGTTAGATCAGCTTTCTTTTATTGCTTAGAGTAACTTCTTCTACTCCTCCTAGCTATCATAAGGCATTATCCAATATATAAATCAAAATTTACATTCTATTGTTATGATTCTGTTGCTGTCCACAGAGTCATCAGACATGTTGCCAGACTTGCAGGGAAAAAAAAAAAGGGAAAAAAAATACTCTTAGGCATTCAGTTTAAATAACTGCAGGTAAAGTTCCACCAGGAGGGTAAATTGGACCCTTCTTTAAAGCAAATGTTTAATTGCCTTTCAGCCACAAACACCCCAAAAACTAAAGGCTTTTTACAAATGGTTTCTGTTGGAATTAATTTTTCCTGAGAGGGTGGTGCCATTTACACATGTCAATCAAAGCATAGCAAAGTAAGGGCATTAGTAGCAGCATTACAAAGGTATTCTAGGTAGAAACAAATGCTCAAAGATCTCGAGGTTCCCATTTTTGTATGTTTCATATTACCCTCAGATGCTGTGGCAGTAAATATGGTTTGAAATACAGGAAGACAAGAAATAAGTTCACCCTGTGGGTTGCTTTAGAAGTAGAAACTTAGTGATGTCAAGAGGACATGATTTCTTCACATTTAACTGAAAAGGACAGTGACTGTTCTGATCTTAAATATACTCCTTTCATCTCTCCCCCTTGACCTCTCTCTTCTTCATTTTCCTTCCCTTTCAGTGACACATCTTGTTTTCTCCTTCTACATCGTTCCTGTTGCTACTGGGATGTCATATTTACCAGATGTCACAACCAAGACTGGAGTATGCAGGAACAACTGGAGACTCAATCATGGCCCTTGTGACTGTTCCTTCACAAAAGAAAGTTAGCTCAGTTTTCTCAACACTTCCACTAGATAAAGAACATGACAGGAATGTAAAAAAATCACAACTGGCCTTTGCATTGAAAATTAGGACTTTGTCCTGGCTGTTTAGATTGACATCAGTATTGAATACCTGAAAGAAGAAAATGGTACTACAAGACTATTACAATGGAATTCAGAAGACTCTGATGTATTGGGTATGTTCCCACATGGTGCAATTCATTTTCTAGATTCTTCTGAAATTTAATACCCTTTACTTGGGATATTTTCTGAAAACTTGCAGGCTAAAACAGTGCAACTGCTGAAAACAGTAAGGCACAATTAGTAACAGTCTTTTTCAGCTCAGGTGTTTCAGTTATCTTCCATGTGTGCTGAATAAATAACTCCTTTAAAAAATTTGGAATTTTTTTGCTTATGTCACAGTTTTAAAGCAGTTTTGTAAGCTTTATTCAGTAATCATACTGTGGTAGAAACTACACAGGGTTGCTAATTTTGCAACCAACAGTTCAATTAACTTTGCCGCTTTAATATTTGCACTGCAGTTACTCTTCAATTGGCTGTGTGAGAAGCAATATATTAAACATCTGCATATTCAAATATATATCTTCACTCTTGGAGGGAAAAATCACCTACACAACATTTCACCCTAACACAACATTTCATCCTAAAGAATGTTAACAATTTCAAAATCAGGGGTTTTAAATAAAAGAAACGTACATGTGTTTTCAAAATCCTGATTAAAGCAAACAAAAGCTCAAATAAAGTAGACCTCTGAAAAAAAGTTGAATAAAAGTAATGATAAATATTTGGTCTAATGTAATCTAAGTCCAGCTTTTAGTTTTGAAAAAGTCACTTTTTAACCAAATTACATCTCACCAAACATAGTTTTGTCCTTCACGTCCTATTCCATAACAATGGATGTTCTGCAAAAGCTCTAAGTGAAATACCTACAAATGTAACACTTCTCTTGGCTGTTGTTTTTATGTTAGTTCAGAAAGCAGAGATGCACTTCACTTTAAGTTCAGCCACTAACCAGCTGTTTCACTGGAATTTCAATAGAAACAAAATTCTGAAAGCCCAAAGGACAGTCTTTCATTCATTACTACAAACATTCTTAATAAAAGTAAGATTAAATTGTCATGATGATTACACCACTCAAAACACCAAATGTAAAGTATTTAACTCAAAGAATGACTAGTCAGAGCATTTTTTACTGATTTTCAATTAACTAATTCTGCCATGAATCAAAGTCTCAGTGAGCAAGACAGATTTTCCAAAGAACACACACCAGTTCTAAAAGCAGAGATCTCAGTTTTAGCAAGAGTGCTCATTATGTCGTATCTCAGGCACAGACCTACTGAAAAACTCATGTTCATAACAGACATTGAACCATTTGAAATACGCACATTTTAATTTGAAGAATCTGTTTGAAATTTAACTGTGTTTTCTAATCTCAAAATATTGCTGGGTGGGCAATATTCATTTTTGTAAAATGACAAGTGGGACTTCATTTCAGGTAAAGGTTAATGTTAGTAAGTTAGTAGTAAGGTTCACAACTTTATAAAATGCATTCCTGTCTAAAACAAACCATTGCTGGTGCCCAGCATCAGAGACAAATGTTCACACAGTCAAAAATAAATGGTTTTTGCATCTCAAGGTGACAAGTACAATGTCAGACACAATCAATCGATCACTGCATAATTATTATTGCAAATGATCCATATCCATGCTGCAAACCTTAAGAGGAATTTAATGAAGCAGTAAGCACATCAATAATAAGATCTACTTCGGTCTCTGTTAAATCTCATGATTCACAAATACATTGTCACATTTTATTCTTCTTTGAATTCCTGTAATTATATTTCAGGAGAAGTTAACTGAGAAGTAAAATTCCAACATATATCAGCTTTTCCTCTTTAAAAGGAGCACCTTGCTGTATTATATATACACAGCACAAAAAATTAAATATACAAAACTCTACAAACACAACAATCTCTGAAGAAAACTTGAAATGTCAATAATCGGACTCAACTTCACCTGTTTAGCTGACTTAAAGACACACTGGGCGTAGGGGGCAAGATTTTGGGAAGTAGTAGACTGCCAGGGTGGTCTCTGAGTGAGGACAGGGGCTGCCCCATCACAGACAGAGCTGGGTCCAGAGCAATTGGCACTGGACCCACCACAGGCCACAGGCAAGTTCAATGATGCAGCTATGAAAACATATGTAAAGACAGGGCAGAAATGCTGCAAGGAGACAGCAAACAAAAAGACAAACAACAGAGAAAATTCCAAGGTCAGAGAAGCAGATGTTCCATGGCTGAGCAACCACACCCCCAACAGGACTGCAGCCTATGGAGGAACCCAGGCTGGAGCACAGGGAGAGCAGGAAGGAAGGAGCTGCAGAGAGAAACTACAGTGTCCTGAATGCAATCCTTCCATGCCACTCATTGCCTCACTGAGGAAAGTGAGTTTAACTTATGGTGATGATAAAAAAGAAGGGTTCTTGGTTTTGTTTCCCACTACCCGAGTCACAAATTTAATTGACTCATTTAATTGGCAGAAATTATAATTGGCAATAAATAATTTCATCTCCTCCAAGGCAAGCCTGTTTTGTCTGTGACAGTGATCCCTTAGCAATCTCCCTGTCTTTCCACTGACCCATGAGCTTTCTCGCTCCAGTTCTTATGTTCTCCTTCCTCCCTGTCTCACTGAGGCAGAGAGTGAGTGGAAATTTGGTTGCTAACTGGGTTCAACCCATGACACAATGTCATCCTGGAGGTGAAAGAATATATACTGTATTATATCCATATGTGGAAAGCAGTCGTTTCTGCAGATATGCTGGACTTCAGATTCTGTTTGCAGTAAGAACAGGTGTGTTTCCACACTACGCTATTACAAGGATCTAAACACAGAGTCATCTGTTTGCCAAGGAAGAAATATCAATCCAGGAGCAGAATAGAAAAAGGAAGCCAATATGGAAAGACATCAAAAGAAGATGTGAACAGATACCTAGACTTTGATTATTAAACACCCCCTTTTGTTGATTAAACTGCAAGACAGTGAAACTAGCTATAAAAGATAAATCAAGTCTAATGGCATTTACATATATAAGTGAGAAATATGCAAAGTAAGCAAAAGGACTATGACAGCTTCTCAAACAGGCATGCTTCACTGGAATAAATATCCAAAAGCAACCCATCAAGAAATTAATCTCAAGACATGAACAAGGTTTTTTAACTGGCCAGAAAATTCTTCAGGACTTGCTCAACCTTCTGACTCACCAACTAAGACCATTCAAACACTAGCTAAGATTGTACAGTTGGAGACTTAGAAGTACACAAACTCACCAGATTGTCACAGAAAAGGTATTTAGGAAGGATTTCAACTGAGAGAGAATAATAGTGGGACAATAGAGGAACTCTAACCTGCTCACCCAGCTGCATTTCACACAGTCTTTGTTCAATTCTTTCCTCACATAAACATCCCCAGAATGATAAAAAGACACCCACACAGTTCATTCAAAGCTGTGATGGAAACCAATGCTATTAAGAGGGACAAGAGGAAGATAAGGTTAATTGGACAAATGCCACTCCTTGCTTAAAGTAAGAGGGGCAAATAGTTTTGGTAATTAAAGTATACAGAATATATAAAGCAACTTCAGAAGAGAACAGAGTAAGTCTGTCATACTGCTTTACACAAAATCCATGAATTCTATTGGAAGAATTAATAATAATGCATACATTCTTAATGTCCTGCTAAAACTCAATTTCTTGACACATCAGCACTTATGTGTGTTTGTATCTAAAGGGACTCATGTTATTCTTATAAACCAAGACTGCCTTGGTGACTTAAGCCACCATTATGCAACACTGATTTGTTCTCTTGTTCACATTCTTACCTCATATAAGTAATAGAATGTTGTTTTACAAAATACTGTAGCAGGTCAAGAAAATCCTTCGAAACTGACTGTACTGGATGACCAAATGTTACTGAAATCATCTTTCTCTTCTATTTCGTTTTCTTCATATTAAAAAAGTTGATTTAGCTGAGGCTCTTTATGTCTTGCATACTGGTGTGATTTTAGCTTCTGTTGTTACAAAATGCATTATTATACATATGATTTTTAAGCCAACTTAAGTGTATGTTCCAACAGCTACAAAAAGATATCCTACGGAGACTTGTCTTAATATTCTACCATAACTAACTCTAATCCTGTTTTCATTTAACACCTCTATCAGCCCTTTCATTTCAGCCATTAAGATTGCAGATTTACAAATTGTAGTACTTTGTTTTTCAGGTTTGAGTCAGATACCCTGTAAGATCCTTAATATTCATACCAGCATACTCTATTATTAAATAATTTTGTATTTTTCTGTGTTAATAATAAAAGGTACATATTTATTCAACATCAGTGGTCAGGCAGTCAGCCAGAGTATGAAGCTACATGTTTTATTCAAGGACTCAGTGGAAAGCAGCATGAGGATCATTTTGAGTCTGAAGGTTCCTGCAGCTTTCCAACTAATGTTTGATTTTTCTTAACTAAAAGGATCTAAATATTTTGATTACTCAATAGTTTTATGCAACAAAATCTATACTGCTCAAGTGTTCCACTGACAATATTTTCAACATACTTACTAAGTCTCTCAGCAACTGTCTGTAGCTCTTTAGACACAGTGAGAACTGCTTTTTGCCTTAGTCTGGGATACTATTGGGAAGCCCTCATTTAAAAGCACAATACCTTGCTTAATGCACATGACGTCAATGCTGCAAAATACATATAGTAAATAAAGTTACTAGAAAAATACAAGTATTTTATTTCCTCCTTAGTCTAACTGTAAAAATCTTAAGATTTTGGGGTTTTATTGTTTTAGTAATCTTTACACCTGTTTAGGGTCCTCATTTCCTCTACATAAAAAGTCTTCACAAACTTGTCCTGTAGCACTTGGTACATAAGGAGCACAGCTCAGGTTTGAAATTCCACCCTTCTCTGGCTCAGGAGAAAGGCACACTGTGCCTGCATACATTTAGTAGTGCATAAAACCACTAAGATTTTGGTCATCTGAATGAAATACCATCCGCTTTTGAACATGTGAACTGAAACAGACTCCTACATGTGTATTGAAATGTCTCTAATAGGAGAAGCTTACAGGCAAAGCACCAGAAATACAACCATAAGGAAGTTTAAATTTCCAAATATGCAGATTAAATTTCTGGTACAGTCTTTCTGTTACTCCCTCTTCCTCCAGTTTTCTCCCCAAATGTCCATCTAAGGAACAGTTTGCTAATGCAGGTAAGTAAAATTCCCTATACTGGACCCAAAAGCTTTATTTTTCAGAGTTGCTCAAATAGTGTCCTATTGCCAGAAGAAATTACCTTGTTACTATTGCATACAAGTTTTTTTTCAATTTGTTTCTCTGAATCTGCCTTCTCTAGTTAGGGAAAAAAACAAATTTCAGTTGCTGACATGCTTTCTGCCTTATTTGATCAAGTATTATTCTGAAGGTGCTACTGAAAATCTCTGCTAAATATATACAAAATTTCTGACAATTCATTCCCTATTATTAAAAAGAACAGCAGACTGACAGGAAGAAAGCACATCTCTGACTAAGCAGACATTAATTAAATGTGTAGAAAATTTATAAAAATGAATTATTGTATATTAAGGTAATTTAATTCAGCATTTTCTTAGTATATAACGAAATGTGGAAAACTAGTAATTCGTATTTTAAAAATTTACCGATGATTTTGTTCCAGTTTTTTCTTACAACAAGATTTAATTGCATATGAATAGCTTTTTCATGAGATGTAGTAACTTTAAACTCTTAACTTCTGTCTCAGAATATGGAACTTCAGCATGAGGTCTGTGAAAACTCAAAGGAGTCCAGTCTGAAGAGCGAGATGGAAAACAAGCAATAATGGAACTGTTTGCTTGGGAAACAAGAAGTTGCTTGTGCAAGTAGACAAACTACACTTCCATCTCAAAATATGAAAAAGAGGAGGAGGAATACTGAGCAGAAAGAGCAGATTTGGAAGATTGTGGGTTCTAGGAAAGATTCTGAGCAGTCTCAGCTTTCAACCATCAACTTCCATTTCACCCTCTAATAGTTACACTGCTTTTTCCAAGGTAAGCACAAATCAGCAACTTCAGAGCCCTCTAACTGAAAAAAAATTCACTTACTTGTTACATTCTGAGAAAATCACATCTCTTGGGAGGCGAGTTACACAATAAATGTGAATGATAATCTGCAGTGACCAGGCACACCTTGCATCATCCCTGCAACACACTCGTGTTGTGGAGAAAGGTGTATTACACTGCAGCAGGATCAGGGTGTAAAGGGGTCTATACCTCAGAGAGAGAATAGAGGTCCTTTTGACTTCAGGATTTCACTGTAGTTCCTAGATCAGCAATGCTTGAGAGTCCTTAAAGTTTATTGTTCATATGAACTCTGATATTGATGAACTCTGATTCCTCCAGCAGAGGTGTCTATACAGAAAGTACCAGACCAAAAAACGTTGTCTATGGGAGGTGGAGAAAATAAACATCAATAAATTTCTTGTGCTGTCAGGAAATATGGATTTCCCTTGACAGGGTTAACAGTACTAAAATCTTTCTCTACTTTTTGAAATCTTGAAGTAAGTATTTAAAAACGACAACTAATTAAGGCTGTCCTTTTCAACAGACTGAATTACTGTCTGTACCCTGCATTCCTGCAGAATGTTTTGATTTTAGTTAGCTAAACATGCCATTAACTTGCCATAAAAGGATGATGACATCATTGTCATCAGTAGAATTAAAAAAAAAGACATCAGCTGTTACAGGATACTACTTAGTAAGTCATAGTAAGTAATTTTATTTTTCTTTGGAAATATTGCAAGATATTTCTACATTATACATGAAATGAAATAACAGGGGTGAATAGTATGACAAAAAATCTCCATCGAAGTAATGAATTAATTTCACCCCCTTTAAAAAAGGGGTGAATATTCACACAAGTTGACTACTTTAAATTTTAATAATATTGCTGAGGAGCTTTTTATAATTATATAAAATATTGATGTGATGCCATGAGAAAGCATTTCAAGTGCTGCTGTGAATTTATACACTGCACCCACATATGTTAAAAGCCTCTTGGTTATGTACTGTATCTTTAACATCTACATATATATACACATGCAGCTAATGTAGACAAGTTTAAAAATCACACTATGTCAGAAATAAATTTTCTGTGATTACAACTCATTTATTTCCAGAAAAGAAACAAAGTAATAATGTTCTGCTACAATTAAAAAAAAAAGTTAATTCTCTGCTTCTTCCTACTATTTTTGTTGTGAGGTTTTATGCAAATAATTTAGGCTAGGAAAGTTCAATTGCAAATGGGAAGAATGCTTAGTACCTAAGTGGAGTATTGTCAAAAGAGACAGGCTGTGTAAAGAATTCTGCTAATCAAAAAACCAATACAAAACAGAAATAATAAAATATAAGTAAAAAGGACAACATAAAAACGGAATGGATACACCTTTAAATGTGAAATATTAATTGCTACATACCTTGGAAACCAGGAAGTGGCACCATCAGAAAGTACTTATTACTGCGTGGGTTCTGTTTGTTTGTTTTTTGATTAAAACATATATATACATCTCTAAAAAGAATAACTAGAAAAGTTCATTGATAACATAAAATACAACACAAGGGTAATAGGAATCTGCATAGCTACCTGCAAGAATATATATTTCATTAAATTTTCAAATTAACAAAGATTCATGGGCTTGGGGAGGGGGGAAGATCCATGGCTTTTAAGCCTTTTGAGCTAGTGGCACAAAGAAACAGAATAATACATGTCCTTTCACCTTAGTGTGCATGTTAGAAAATGTTTCATTTCCTCAAATATTTACCATATATCTCTTTTGGATAACATTAACTATAACGACACTGATATACAAACTGATTGAAACACAAATTTATAAATCTAAAAATGGAATTAAATTAATCCTTGCATTACCAACAACACGAATGCAATAAGAGATTGTGGTAAGGGTTAAAAATAAGCAGCAATCGAGGTTGCTGTTACAGGCACAGATACTTGTTTGTGAAAATTCAAGTGACTTGTACTATATAACACAGGAAAAAAAAAAAAGAAAAAGACAAAATCATAAAGCTCAGTGATTGGTGAGCTCCCATAACGATAGCACAGGTCAAAGAACTGAAATAAGAAACTTAAAAGTCTGCATACAGTGCCTTTTGCACAGATGACAAAAGTTACTACGATACATAGGAGGGTCAACAGAAATTAGAAGGAACCATAAAGGGAGATCTACAGCATGAACCACGAGTGATTTAAAAAGAGAAGTAGCAATTACTGATAATATCTCCAAGACTCAAATGTTCTCCTGTGCAGCCTGTTTTGCAGAGGTGGCCCAGATTAGCTGCACGCCTTTCTATTTTTACATACATTTAAATTAAATAAATAAATAGATTGTCAAATGAGATTAGTTTAAAATATTTTCCCTGAAGATGTACAGGCTTTGAAGAGCTACACAGAAATGCTTTTAAGTATCCATATTTGTTCACTCATTTCTTTGTAGGGTTTTTTGCTAAGAAAAAACATTCTGTATCGAAATCTGGATGAATTAACAGGTTAATAGCTTTACTAATTCACAATATACATGCCACAGAACAACATTATTTTTAAGGTGAGTAGACTTTGCTGCAAGGAATCAGAACAATGCTGAATATAAAAATCACAGAAATAGGAACATTTTATCTATTTCTTTATCTGCGACTGTCAATTGCCAGAAACTTCAAAAGCCAAGACAGACCATGAAAACTCATATAAAACCAACCAGGTTAAGTAACACACATTAGAAGTTTTAATCACATTAAGATTGTTTCATTTCTTACAAAGCAAGCAAATTCTGAACAGCCACAAGTGATGCAGCACTCGGTTTATGACTGAACCCACACAATGAATCTTACAGACACAATTGTAATATTTTCTAAGGCAATGAAAAGAAAGCAGTGCACTATGCCACATCCAGCAAATCCTGAAAATAAATTGCAGCTTCATATTAATGAACCACTTTGTTTAAACTCTCACTGGCAATGCAAGCACATGTACTGTACACTACGCTAAGCTATCCTGCACCATACACACCTTTACATAGCAGAAAACATGCTGTAACTATAGGCTAAAATCTGCAGTCCCAAAGTCAATTTATTAATAAAAGATTGACATGGAGAGAGACACTACCTACCCACAAATACATCATCATCTTGAAAGAAATCAAGGGCTCTGTCAGCAAACAGAAGTCTCCTTACTTCACCAAGTATGTCTGGAAGGAAAACTGAAAACAGTGGGTAGAAAATCTTGCCTTTTTCTGTCAAGTCCTCACAGTTCTCTTCTTATACAAGGTATTTTTTTTAGTTTGTTTATGAGAATAGCATTCGTTCAGTGGCTCTTTCTGCGTGTGAAGTGACTTGCTTCAGGCTGTCTTTTTTCTTCCCTTTTTCTCCCTAACTCAGTCTGTCCTTTCTTTACTGTCAAGCTTGCTTAGGTAACAATTCTTGGTGTATCTATTTAATGAGCAGGTCCGTGCACTAAAGGCAGCCAACTACATTGGAGAGAGAGCAAAAAAAAGAAAAAAATAGTAATAATAAATAAATAAATGGGAATATACCATTCCTGATTATTATTATGGGATATACAGACGCCCCCTCCGTAGGAATTTATAGGAGGATTTCTAAGACGTCTTGAGGGGAGGGGGGGAATCCTCAGAGAATAGCAGGTGACTCCGGTGGCACTCAAGCCATTACCTCTTCTTGCTAAAGGACTCAGTTCACAAATCCTGCATTTGAGAAATTTTTAAACTCAAAGCAAAGCTCCTACAGAAAAGAAAGGAACAT
>WEIV01021951.1:4772-34982 GCA_013390005.1 Calyptomena viridis
CATGCGCAAGGAGCAAATAACTTCTTTTAATCTCTGTAAGAACCAACTGAAGTGGTTTGGGGGGTTTGTTTAGCAGTTTAGCATGTATATTTTGAAACAATTAATTTGTGTAAGTTTTTCTATTAAAATAATTAACACTTTTGCGTTTTACAAAAAGTAACTTTGTCAGATAGGCTACCTTTCCTATACAAAGGAAATACGTGATGCAAAGATGACAGGCTGCCTTACATGAGCAAAAGTTTGAAACTACTTCTGGACACAAGAAGCTAAACGTTCTTAGCTTCTTAGCTTAAACCAGTAATNNNNCAGTAATTTATGCTTATATGGGTGGATAGCAATTCTACGACAGAATTCGGCTTTTTACTCCAAGATCCCTGGTAAGTCACAGGCACCTCAGTTTAATTTGACATGAGGCTTTCAGCAATCAGGTAACTAGTGAATCACTTCTGAAAGACAAAACTTAACTAAGATCCACACAAACTCCTCAAAGAGCCAGCAGCTTGGCAGCTGCCAGCCTTGTGCACAAACACACTTTGCGAAAGACATTTAACTATGGCACANTAAACAACAGCCTTTACAGAGGTTTAAAATAATGATGTATTTAATTTTTACTGCAAGTTTCTGTGAGGTTTTACATAATTACTTATTTCAAAGCACATTCACATTAGTTATCAAATAATCACTGATCAGTATTTGGGATAGCTGCATGCGCAAGGAGCAAATNCAGCCAGACATCTTTCTGCATGTTACTCCTGAAACATGGACACAAGGTAGGATGGGCAAAATTTAGCGTACTTTCTTGGACACCAAACCCTGATTACCATACCCCAACAAATACTACTACAATGTACAGGCTAGAAGACTGACTGAGGGGCACATCACAAAATACTGAATTATTGCCTTTTAAACTTTTTTAAAATTTTATCNAAAATTTTATCACCAAATTTGATAATTAGATCTTAAAATGAAAACACCTGACCCCCACTGAACAACCAACCTTAACCCTATCTTCCTAAAACGATCAATATCTACTATTTGAGGTTTCAAAATCTGTAAGCATTTGTAGGATCTGCTGCCATTCCTAACAGCAGCTTCTTGCTACAAATGTAAATGACTGAGAACATCATGTCTACAGCCCTATGTTTGCTCACTATGCCTTTTAATGTTCACACATGCTACCTAATATTCTTTGCTAGTTAAGTCGGGAATAAACTATTCAATGACACTAAGCTACATTTGTTGCTCACATCCTGCATCATCCTCCCAGTCCCAATTTACCACAACATTTAAAACAGAATTATAGGGAAGTTTAACTGCTGGGTGAGCACCTGGAGTATCACTGATATTTGCACACTAGCCAACTCAGCTAGTGCACAGCCAGATTTTTCTTTAACAACGAGCTAGGAGAACAAGCTGGTGTGATCTACCTGCAGTTCTTCTCTCTGGAGATGAGTAGCTACATACCCTTTTTCATGCACTTTTTCACAATACTTCTGCCTCAGTATTGAAAAGAGAATACTTCACAAATCTCACTAAGTTCCATTTGTTGAAGAACACAAAGAAACACTTTTAAGATAGAATCGGACTACAGGCAAAATAACTAAACTCACAAAGTAGAAGTGGATGGAATTTCTTGTTTGGAGATATACCTGTGAACAAACAAAGCAACTACAAGCTTAAACAACAACCGACTGGACTGAATTAAAAAAACTTCAGAGTACAAAAGCTAATGGTGTTGACAAAGCACTGCCTTTCTAGCTAGAGCAAGTGCTGGAAGGACAAAACTGTAAAAAATATTTACTTTGTATAAAGTGAGCTAGAGCAGCATGTTATTTCTAAAGGAATTAGCTACGGTCTTATGAAAACAGTGCAGTGGGGATGCTGTTGATAAACTGGGCCTGTGGACACGCTTACTTGGCAAAATGTAAAGCAACAAAGCAAAGGATCAGGTTTGATCATTTAAAATGGGTACAAAACTGAAAGATACAGAGTCCGGAGGGCACTTGTGGCTAACATGCTTAAGCAGTCTACATGCTGTTTGGCAGCCGTAAAAAGGCAAACATGGCCCTGGGGTGTTATCTACAGGGGTATGGTAGATAAATCCATAGAAGTTATTCTGACATTACATAAAGACTCAGTGAGACCTCATTAACTCAAATGCCATTCTGGTCACTACAGTAGAAAAGATCTCACAGACAATGAAAAGATGTAGCAAAATCAACTCAAAAAACCCCCAGCATTTCTAAATTAAGAGTACTAAAAAAACCCCACAGTGTCTGAAATCTCTTGTAACTAAAAGGAAACTTATTTTATATTAACACTGACAAAACCACAAGATATCCGTAAGTGAAAACGCTGAGGGCACCTTGTTTATTCCACTCTTTCTTGAAAAAGGAAAGAAAATTGAGATGGAAACAAAATAGATTTTAGAGTAACTAAAAAGCCATCAAGAAACTGCCTTAAAACATCTTTAGATATTCTGAGTAAGCTCAATTTATGCAAGATTTTATACATATCTTATGATTCAAAATATGATCCACAGATATTACTGACAATTGATGATGCCACACAAGTAGCTGAGTACATTACTTTTGTGGGCAAAATACATCTCAGTACAGCACGCCTTATTTACATAAACTCTGCAAGGTTTCCTTACCGAATCATCAAGGCCATCTATGTGCAAAACCACTGTCTTGGCACGTTTATTTGTGCTGCCAAGGAAAAACTGTGCTTTCCGTCGGCGATAATTCATCTCATTCACATTGTCCATGTCTGCCATGTTCGAAGACTGAAGGATATCATAGACTTCAGAAGCTAAAAGTTTAGTCTCTCCTGGTGTAGTAGTCCTTAAACAAAAAAAAGGAAGGATTAGGATTTGTTTGTACATTAGCACTCTAAATAGCTGTTGATTACATCCTTGCAACTGGAATACTCCACGTGCTATAGCCAAGATAGAGCAAAAATGTTAAGAGGGGAGAGCAGAAATTAGGTGGAACTATTTTCTTTCCTATACTTCAATTTTTATGTCAATCTGTTAATTCTAGACCATTATAAACAAGTCTGTTCTCAAATAACATGAATATAGTTTACATAAACAAATCTGTTCTCAAATAACTTGAATATAGTTTACATCAGTTTGACAGCTACAAACATGGTAGTCTGGCCAGTGCACTGTGGCTACTTTGTGTTTAGTTTATTTTTTTTAAACAAAAATTCTCCAATTGCCTTGTGACACATTTTGTTTCCCACTTTCCTTGCTATATAATAAAAATAATTTCTCTGTAGAACCATAATCTTTCCAAATGTTTTCTTCTCCAAATCTACTGAGCACCAACAGAACAGCAGAAACACAAATTTTCTTTAAGAATCTTTAAGAAAGGTTATTTCTGATTAGACTAAAATTTATGGTATGAACTATATGATAGTATTTTTTTAGATAGAAAAAATGCAGATAATAGATCAAACATATATTAAATTCTGAAGATTAATTAAAACTAGTTTTAATAAGGTACTAATATAAATCTGTTGTCCAAATTCAGCCCTGTTTTAATTATGCCAGTGATTTAAAGCTTTGTGCAGAAACAAAATTATTACCACATCAACTTGCAATTAATCTTAAAATGATGAATGACAGCTTTGCCGCTTTGTTTAGCAAACACTAAGTAAGTAACAAGTACCTTTAGATTTATTTTTTTTTCCATTTGACTTCCTTAATTACCAGACATTAAACACATTTTCCATCCTACCATATGGACAAGAAAGAACACTGAAGGAAGCATGTTAGGAGTTCTTGGCTTGTGGGGGGTCTCAGCTAGCCTTTTTTTTTCTTCTCTGCACCTTCTTTTGAACAGCACCCATTTGGAGAGGAAAATGTGAGTTCTTGTGATAATTCAGTGCATTAGTAGCATTCAAAAGGAAAAAGAAAAAAAAGAAAAAAGTAGTAATAAGCAAACAACCAATACCTAAAAAGGAAAGCACTCCAGCATATGTTCAATTTTAAATACATGTTTACGTTCTGCTTTCCTATACTGAAAAAATGCTTATGTTAATTCACAGAAACAAGTGCTGAGGACTCACAAACATTTTTACATCATTCTTCCATAATTTATTAGACAAAGTACTAGAACCGATGATAAAGCCATACAAGCTGATGTCTTGAGGTAGCAATAAATCAGCTTCTGCAAAAGCAACATCTCATCAATGTACTAACAAATTAATCCACCTGTTAGTTTTGGCAAATTCTTTCAACAACAATTCTGTCCATATCAAGTGATTTACAATAGAGGAGTTCTATTTTTTGGTTAAGTTTAAATTCAGCTCACTAAACACACTACTGAAAATGCCACTATCTCACATACAGCACCCACTATGCTGTTGATAAGGAGTTTTCTCTTGAATACAACTATACTATTGCATCACAACATTAAAAAAAAACAAACAAAAAGACAAATGAGAAATTAAGCATACTTGATATTTGTAATTATATATATATGTATATATATATGTTCAAAGCTACACAAGAGAATGTAAAGTTGTCAGTATGTCAGCAAATATAAAATACCTAAGTGCCTAAAAGTAAAAAATCAACAGTGATTTTCATATATATTTTGTTCTCACAACATTAGAGTTGGCATAGTTATGGGAAAACTAATTACATTATATTAACTGTACTGAGGAAATAGCCTGTTTATTTGAAAACAAAATACAAATCTGTTCTTACTTAATAGTTATTCTAATATCTTCCTAAAACAAGCCTATACAGGTAAATGTTCTGTGTACACACACACTCTTAAACAAGCTACTCAGATAATTTCCCATGTTTTTCCAAACAGAGGATTACTATTACCTATCACTAAGTTATAGATAACTCTAGTTACCACTATGACATTAAAAAAAGCCCGAATGCAAGATCTTTCATATAAGAGAATCTTATATAAAAGATTGCTAATAAGCAACTGACTGTGTAATAAAAAACTGCAAGAAACTCAGACACCACACTACAAGAGCAAGAACAATGGATGGCATGTAAGAATATCAGATTGCAAAACAATCCAAAATAAAGGTATACACCAGTTTTACTCCGCAAAAATAAAATACTACAATTTCAGCAACTCACTTTAACACAAATGTTCAAAATTCCTGAGAAAACCTTATACAATTTTTAGTGCACTGGTAAAATGAGTGATACAAATTTTGCATCAACTTCTTATTCTTTCACTAAAGTAATTCATACAACAGCTATAAAAAGAATAGAAACCTTAATGTCAGACTAAATAAATTACTTTATGATGACAGAGAACTCTTGCACATTTTCCTCCCACCCCCATTCTCACTCCAGTATAGCACTTTATTCACCACTGAAGCTGCAGGTACATACTATAAAGTCAATATGCAGTTAGAGATTGATGGTTCTCAAACAATCACTGGAACAACCTCACCAGGGACGTGGCAGAGTCCCCATCACCTGAGGTTTTCAGGATGTGAGGACAGGGCATGAGGGAGTTTCATCCAGGTTCCCTTTTGGAAAAGTTGAAGTAGATGATCTTTGGAGGTCCCTTCCAACCTGGACTGTTCTATGATTCTGTGTGAACAGTAGTGTCCTGCTACCCTGCTACAGAAACAGCAGGATCTAATTAGAGCAGTGTAACAGTTGGAAGGAGTTGGTTACCATCTCTTTCAGAGGCAGTAACATCTTACATTACTTCAGCAAGATTCAGAAGATGCCTGTCAGAAACCCAACCCTTTAGTTTTCACTGTCTTCTTGAATTCCTGTCATCCTAGATTGCTGCCTGTCCTTCCATCATGTTCACCCAAGGCTGGCTGTATAAGTAATATGAACACAGAATCCAAGTGACATGTGCTGTATCTGTCAGAAGAGGATACAAGAAATAGTTCTCATTTGCTTCACAATTAAAAATAACTTTGTACACATGGTCCAAGTGCTGCAGGGGTTTTATTAGTATAAGAAGACTTTTTTTAAAGTTTTAACTAAACTTAAAGGATGCAAAAACCTACTGACTACAACACCAAAGGTGTATGTGATGTAGGTTGAGCATGGATGCTTGGAAAGAATGTGTAAGCAGCATATAGCATTATGGCTGTACAACCAGCATGTGACTTAAGCATATACACAGCACCATACATGATAATATTGAAGAGCCCAACAATCTTCCTAGCTTAGCTGCATCTGATGCAAAGGTAATGTAGAAACTTAGTTCCTTCCTTTAGAAGAAACACTAAGTCTGAAAAAGACTAATATAGTGGATTTTCCCCTTTTAGAGAAGGACAAATGTTTATAAATACATATATGGGTGTGTGTGTAAAAGATCACTTTATCCTTTTTAAAGCTATAATATTTTATGCATCTTTTTTAAATAAACATATGCACATACATGGACATTACACACCCCCTCCTGTATCAGATGTAACCATAACCCTGCTCAAAGTACAGTCATCTCTGTGCACAAGCACAGAAACCACTACATGTGTCTCCTTAGTGGCACACATTGTTTAATGTGCCTTTAGAGTGCAAAGACATAACACACTGTACCAGCTTTCATCAGAGTGTTTCTATTGAGTTTATAACTTTGAGACAAGAGGTTTTCAAACAAAAAAGGGAAGTTTTCACAGCTCAGTTACATCCCAGACTCTATCAAAATGAGATTTGCATCACTTAATTTCAAAAGTCACTTCTACAATGATTCTGCTTCTGGACGCACTTTCTCAGTTTGTCTACTACCCACAATATGATAACAACATTAATTACCCATTCACGAAATTTCAGGGTTCTTGATATCTTTGAACTCTTTTGAAGGTGAGAAACAAATCTGGAAACCATTTCTCCCACGTATGTGAAGGACAAGAAGGTAACCAGGAAGGGTGAGCCTGGATTCACAAAGAGGAAGTCATGCAGGACCACCATGAGAACCTTCTACGATGACATGACTGGCTTCTTTGGGATGGGAGAATAAATGGATATTGTCTTTTGACATTGTCTCCTATACAGTCTTCACAGAGAAGCTGATGGATAGACTGGCTGAACAGATTGTGGAGTGGACTGAAAACTGTCTAGATGGCCAGGGCCAGAAGGTGGTGATCAAGGCCATGAAACCCAGCTGGAGGTCAGTATCTAGTAATGTACATCATGGGTCAACACCAGGTCCAGTTCTGTTCAGTATCTTCATTAACAATCTCAATGACAGGGCAGAGTAGACCCTTAGCAAGCATGCAGACGACACAGAACAGGAAGGAGTGGCTGATATGCTAGATGGTTGTGCCAGAGGGACCTCAACAGGCAGGAGAAACTGGCTGACAGAAACTCTATTCAGTGCAGCAAGGGGAAGAGCCAAGTCCTGCATCTGGGGAGAAACAGCCCCAGGCACCAGCACAACTCCAGGATGACCAGCTGGAAAGCAGCTTTGCAAAGTACCTGGGGGCCCTGGCAGACATGAAGTTCAACACTAGCCAGCAATGTGCCCTTGCAGCAAAGGTGGCTACAGGTATCCCGGGCTGCATTAGGAACAATGCAGCCAGCAGGCAGAGGGAGGCGATCCTGCTCCTTTAGTCAGCACTGGTGAGGCCTCACCTGGAGTGCTGTGTCCAGCTCTGGGCTCCCCAGCATGCAAGACATGAATGTGCTGCAGAGTCTAACAAAGGGTCAGGAAGAGAAGTCATTAAGTAAATTCAAACAGCAATGTACATGGAGCACATACATTTTTACCTACTCATGGATATCTAATTTTTCAAGTTAAGAGTATTTTAGGAGACAGGCTTTTATGTAAAGCGAAAATTTATTTAATTTTCCTGGCAACTACTTTCCTTACACACTGTCTTCCAAAGAGTTCTGCACGACAGCTTACATAACTCGTAATGCATCTGATAATTAGAAAGACTGATTTCAGAAATTTCCTGCTCCCGTATTTGGATTTACAGTTCACTGATCAGTCCTAAATGACTTTATCTTAAAGCATCATGAACTAAAGACACCCCTATACACCTAAAAGAGAGGCTTCACTCTCAAAGTCATTAAAATTTGTCAACTGGTATTTCACATGTTTGCACCTTCACAGAATCATCATAAAATGGTTTGGGCTGGAAGAAGACCTTGAAGACCAACTCATTCCAACCCCCCTACTCTGGACAGAGACATACCTCAACCAGACTAGGTTGTTCAGAGCCCCATCCAACCCAGCCTTGAACATCTCCAGGGACGGGGCATCCACAAGTACCCTGAGCAACCTGTTCCACCTTAGCTTATAACAAGATCATATTATACACAGTCAAAGAAAAGCTATTGAGATTATAACACCTTATAATAACAATTTTTAAGTTTTGTATTAAAATTTTCAAAATCCAGTAGTTCACTGGTTCAAACATGACATTGATTTTCAGAAAACACTGCTTGCAGTATTCTTCCTCAAAGCATGTAATTTCTTCATTGTTCTACTTAGTGCAATAATTGTATTTAGGATACAGCCAAAAATGAGATCACACAGGCATACCAAAGAAATATTTTAATCTCAAGTAATTTCACAACATAGATCAAAATGTCAATGTATACAAGCTCACTAAGGAGCTTACATTTTCAGTCTCTTAACTAAATCTGATGTAGTTCAAGAGTGCCCAATCTCAGCTTTGTGCCAATGGATCTTTTTCCCCAGAGATGCACAGGAATAAGAGATCCAAAGACAGACAGACAGACCATTCTAAACTTCTAGCTTTAGAATGAGGCATCACATACAACTCAGTGTTGACCGTGGGGATGTCCTGTGCAAGGCCAAAAGCTGGACTCAATGATCCTTGTGGTTCCCTTCCAACTCAGGATATTCTATGACTCTCAAGATACACGAAGACCTACAGCTCATCCTCTGCAAAAGGCTGAGAAACCTCAGAAGAAGAGGGCAACCAGAGACAGACTCTTTCTAGCATAGAGCTCACTCCCCAGAACTCTCTTAAGATCCAAGCAGGAAAAATTATGTACACGAATAGTACATTCGCACTACAGCACTTACGTAATAAACACTTTCGCATACAGAATGTCTGCACAATACGTATTTTCAGTAGGCATAGCCCCGTAAGTGAGGGGCCATGGCATACAGCCTTACAACTCATGAAGAAAGGCTGTGATACAGCCAAACAGAAAAGGTGGACATGCATTGTATGTTTTATCACTATGCTCTTGTTCATGAGTACTTGGGAAATCAAAACACAGAAAAGAGTGGGGCTGTAAAAGATTAAAAAGAAAAAAAGCTAGCAGTGGCGAAGAAAAGATTAACTCAATACACAAAGCTAAGGAAACAGTTCTCAACCCTTTCAAGTCAATTCAGGTAAAATTTCCTGTATTGACATCACAAGGATTTTAAATAGTAACAGAAAGTAGTACCTTAAAAACCACAGATCTTTAAAAAGACTCCAGTACACAATACAAGTCTAACAAATATAAGGAGTTTGAAGAAAAGAGTCTTCATTATCCAAATTAAGGCTCCGATAATTGGCAAGACTTCAGCTGAATCCTAAATAACCTACTCATAAATGAAAAGTAAAAACAACTCTCAGATTTAACTTAGTCTTTCACAGAAAAATCCTGAATCAGTGAATGTAACAAAGGACCAAATACATCATTTTTCCTTCAAAATACTAGTTTGAGACTCCATTTTTTAGAATGGCTTAAGTACCTTTCCAAGAAGTTTGAAAAAACTTATGATCACACAGAAGCAGGTATTTTCACTTGATCCCAACCCTTTTCATACATACAAGTATTGCCCTGATATGGCAGAGCAGTCTACAACTTCCTTGTGAGTGGAAGAGGAGGGGCAGACACTGATCTCCTTTGTGGTGACCAGTGACAGAATTGGTCTGAAGTTGCGTCAGGGCAGGTTTAGGTTGGATATTAGAAAAAGCTTTTTCACCCAGAGGGTGGTTGGGCTCTGGAACAGGCTCCCCAGGGAAGAGGTCACAGCTCCAAGCCTGACAGAGTTTAAGAAGTTTGGATCATACCCCTGGGCACACAGTGTGACTCTTGCGGATGGTCCTGTACAGGGCTAAGGGTGATCCTTGTGGGTGCCTTCCAATTTAGCATATTCTGTGATTCTGTAATATTTTTCCCTAGGACCCTAAGTAGTGATATTTCCAACCATCATTTTATTTCCTAACGGACCTCATTCACTGCAATAAATGTAGTATTCTGTATGACACAAAAACCACAAGTAAGGATTTAATGGATTGGCACAAATTCTAAGTACATTGTTGGGCAAACGCATGTGAATTAGAACCCTTGAAGCATACATATGGTAGAGATTTATCATTTAATTACCGTTAATAAATGGCTAAAAACCAGATATTTAGAGTAACTATGCATTAAGACCAACGATGTTTGTTTCCAGGTGACCAATTTCTTTGGGAGTCCATTCTTCCTACACAAAAAGAAAGAAATTGTCTTCAGAAACAATTAAAGAGAACAGTAAGCTGCACAGAGTTACTACATTCTGTCAAAGGAGGGGTGGGAAATCACTAAACCTTTATTTTAGAAATGAGACAAAGTGATTGACATGGTTTTGATGAAAACGTTTCGCATGAATGACAAGCCTAAAGAAAGAGCACAGTATTAGAGAAAAAGCAATCTGTTTCAAGACAGTTATCGGATCTAGCTGGTTTTCTGGCTGTTCTGCTCCAGTGCCAGGGCAAGATTCTTTCTTACCTCCAAGAATGCTGCTCTTTCTTGTGAGCTTTTAGTGCATCCCAAGCACATGATTGCTCCCCCAACTCATTTCAGGCAATGGGTATGTCATTTGAAAACAACCTGAAGAGCAGCATTACCTTAGTTCACACTTTCTCAGAGTCCCAGTATGATGTTATTACCATGCCACCCTTTACAGCACATCTCAGTTCTCTCTAGCTCCAAAACACAGCAGAGACCAGATAATATTAAAGAGCAGCTGACAAAAAAGATCATCACCTGCTTTCTTAAAAGAAGAAATCAAAATCCTAAAGCATACAGGATCCTTATGTTGGCCAACAACAATATAAGCATAGTAGTGAGTTAACAACAGGAAGAACAACTTGTAAGTGTAGAACAGGAAAAACAAGAGAACATGTAGAATTGGGCAAGTTTTATGTGACAGAATAAGTAGCATCAGTATGGAACTCCAAATCCCAATACCAAGCACGTACAGCCTGAGTGCAGTTGTTATATGAGACTGCACTCCAGTGGTATCAACTGTGTGCTCCAACAGTGTCACATCACGGAAACAAGGCAAGGTCAAACAGATTTTTCCTAGAATGCTCTTAGAACTACAAGGTCCTTACCACCTGGCAAATCTGCCAGACTCTACTCCCACTACTGCCTTTGACAATTGACCAGCAGTCACTAAACTAAAACATTTGTAACAGAACAAGGAAACCTGATGTCATAAGGTTGATTTTACACTAAACAATACACACCTCACTGAAATTAGGAGTGAGCATTGGATTCCCCCATGCCACTTACAGCTCCATTTCCATTATATGCCTACTGACCCTGAAAATGTACAGAAACCCCATGTAAATGCTGTGTTCTGAAGACTGCTGAAAACCAAAAATAAAAGCCTAAATATTGAGTTGTAAACGTGAGTAAAACTACTGCACAACTCCATTAACTGCTGTAAAATCACTGACTGTGATACAATCTTAAAAATTTAGCAATTTGAGTAATTACGATACTTAGAACGTTTTCCTGATTTATTCTATTGTCCTCTGATCACAAGAAGAGAAGGAACTTTCAAGAATGGGATAACAAATTTGAACATGTGCCATATGCTCAACCCAGCTATTCATCCAATTTTGTTTAACTCTTGCTATTTATGCACTAAATGGAAAATCAACTTTTCATCTTCCACAGCTTGGTATCTACCATATGGACATACTCTCCATCTAAAAAAAATAAATTATCAAGGCCTATTACTCAACTAAACTCAAAAGGCTTCATAGTAGTATTTGCTAGACAAAAGTCTACATACCAGACACAAACTCCATACTGCATTTCACAGTAGCTAATTCCAACATCTTGCCTGCTAATGAACAGCAATAATTTCATTGATTTGTACGGCAGAAATCATGTTCATTATACGGCTTCAACAAATCGCATCAGGTTAAAAAAAATCTTAAGGGTAACAACTGTCTCTGGTCCTTTACAATGAAAGATTCAAAATGCCAGCATGAAAAAGCCAAACCTTCACAGGAATAATGCCATAGCAACCAGGTAGGAGGATTGGTAGTGCTGAAATTAGGCTCAGTTCTGAAGCATTTTACAAACATCTTGAAGGAAGCCAAATACCACTTTGTGTTATCAGTATGCTAACAGTATTAAGAATATAACAATAGATGATTATAATTATCTGGCAAATCCATTTATATCTTAGAAAAACCCACCGTTTATTTTAATTTTGAGAAGTAAGCTTCATCTGATTATTTTCCTGAAGCTTACTGGCGAAAGCAGACCAAAAAAAAAGCTTGCAAACTTACAGGAAAAGGCTACCCTAAAAAAGCCCCCATATGAATACTAAGAATCAAACTACAGCACCAATCTGTCTCAGAGGAAAAAAAATGCAGGTTTAATCTGTGTAAGCATATCTATGTATAAGCTTTGTATTTGACTCATGTGCTAACATATTTAATACCTGTTCAGCAGAGACCTGAAATAGATAACTAACATCTTGTTTTCCTACTCCTGAACTACTTATTTATTAGCAAGGGACTTTTTTTTTTAAAAACAAGACCAGTGGCTTCACTTCTAGCCAAAGGGACTGCAGTCATGCAAAATCGTTTGAAACATATACCAAGATTTAAAAAAACCAGTGGGACTTTGACAATGTACTGTATAAAAGAGCAGATTCTGTATTCAGTTTGTTCCAAATTATTAAACAGGACTTTCTACACACAAAATTAAACAGAAATCTTGCTTGAAGATATTGTAGCAGATACTGCAAAACAAAGTATCAAAATACATTCCTCGATAGAAATATATCCAATATATCCAATTCAGTATACCATATTCACTCCCCATTAGTCGTTACAGAGTAAAATCCGCTTTCTTCTGTTCAGAAACTGCCAACGAAGACTGTTCCATCATTAATAATTTTTTTTGTATTTCTTGTTTCTAACACCCACGTGAAATGTTTAACTTCTAATCACACACCAGTACCTTACTGAGTTTATTGATCAAGCAGCACTCAAAAAATAAAAACGGTAATCCAGACACTTATGGTTTTTTAGAAAAAGAATCTGCAGTTTTCTGGGGATGCTTACCATGAAGGTCAAAAACCAGGGACAAACGCCATATGTGAACAAGCTCACTGTAAACCAAATGTAGACATATGACACCAGCAAGGAAAGATGAGAAATATCAACATGTTATGTATCAACTCCCTTTTCATAAATAAATGGCTCCAGCCTACAATACTGTCAATCCACACTCGCACTAGAATTAAATGCTTCACAACACAACTTGATGCTTTTACTTCGATGCTTAAGCCTTCTTTGCTCTTAATTTTTTAAGCTGTCAGCAAAAGTCAGCATATGAAGAACGTAGCTCAGCACTTTTCTTGTAAACTCAATAGCAATCAGTGGTCACTGTATTCCTAAAATGCTTTTGACACCAGCTGGTGACAAGGTTTATTGAGTGTTAAAGGCATCCTGTGTTGCCATTACTAATCCTGACTCTTCTGCCAATCCACCTAAATCTCTCCCCTTCCACCCTGATACAGAATCCCACCACAAAAAGAAAACACAGTTGCCTTTTGGCACACCATGTCAGGTGGATCTTGAGGCACTAAGTTCAGCATTATATCAGTAGTTTTTTCCTACCCTACAGTCAGCAGCTATATAAATACCAATTTGGATTCTATTATTTTTAACATATCACAACTGTGGTGGTGTGTTCATTGAGTTGAGAATGGTTTGTTCCCCCTATTATTAGTATGGTATGTTCTGTTAAAATTTACACCCTCAGCTCTGTCAATCCCCCAAACCCCTCCCTTTATTCCAAACACTTCTCTGTCAATCCTCCAAACCAATCCCTTTGTTCTAGTCCCTTCCCTGTCAGTTATTAAGCCCCTCCTGGGAATTCCCCTAAACCTCGTCATCCCATTAGCCCACGTGACCTTCCCAGTTCCACCCCTGGTTATTATTGGTTCCCCTCCCATGTCCATCCTTCCCTGACCCCACCTATCCCAGTTGCCTATTGGCCAAATCCCAAACTCCTCCCGTGTTTCCATCCACAGTTAAAAGTTACTGCACAAGGAGCAAAAGTGCTCTTTTGGGTTTGCCTCCCCTGGTGCTGAAAGAAGCTCTGTGGGTCTGCTGCCCCAGAGACTTAATAAAGCTCTGGACTGTTGCACCCCAACTGAGCCTTCTCCTCGTCCTTGCCCTCCAATGTTGACAAGGGACCAGCCCGGCGTAGAGCCCAAGCCCAGTGGGTGGCTGAAGGTCTAAGGCACAGCCCCGTCTCTCCAGCTCAGGGGCTGTTCCCCACCTGTCCGGCGACCGCCGTCTCTGTGACCAGCCAGGGCAAAAATGGCGATTGGTGGTCAGGCACGACACACATCACATGTTACTCTGTCAATGATGTCATTTTTTATAATCATATATCAGAGTTCCGTATTTGTTTTAAGTAAGGTCTGCAGAAAAAAATAGTAACTAAACACACTTTAAGCTTATACTGCTTTCTAAAATACTTAACTCACTGCTTCAGCTAATTTCTAAATAAAGAAGAAACTGGCTAAGACATTAAGTACAAAAGACTTTTAAATAGATGTATTTTTATTGAAGTTATTTTATACTTTACATGCTATTTTCAGTGCTTCAAAGTTCTTTAAAAAAAAAAATAGAAAGCATTCCAAGAAATTACGATTATGGCCCTCTCTGTCAGAAAGCAACACCCGAATAATGCCTTTTCACTCAGTAACAGGTACTGAAAATTCTTTTCCATGTTTAGGAACCTATGATTTATTTACAATGTATTATTGTACATAAATCACCACTGTATAACTTAGCTACTTTGATGGCTACTTGCCATCAAAGTGTGTTGTGATAACACACTACTTGCACTGTGTGTTATCACATTCTTACGCCAGTCATTGTAAAAAAGTTGAAGAACTTGCAGGTGCTTTCTAAATCTTACTACTACATAAAAACGCTACATAAAAGACTACTTACTTTGTTACCTCACTATTTCCAACTAGTTTACTTGAAATTCTCAAAATGCCAAAAAATGAAATAGTTATACCAAAGAAAAGGGACAAGAGAAACTGTTGAAATGCAAACACTGCAGTGTCAAAGAAAGCTTTGCAGGAAGTGCAAGTGCTGCACAGAAGCCAGTAAAAAAAGCTCTCCTGTCCCATGGAGTGTACAAATGCTTTGAAGTAGCATACTAAAAGCTGGTCTAAATTGATTGTACTGAACTGGTATACTAAAAGTCTGTGGACAGATAGTATCCAGATTAAACTGAGACAGATGTCAGATAATGAAAAGCTGCACAACTGACAGGCCTGATACAGATACCAGACACACAGTGGAAAGTTGTAAGCTAAAAGCAGTGGCTTGGAGAGCAAAAAGTGTAACTAAACTGTACTTCTGACTGCAGTCAAAAACATTGTAATAGGAATTACACACACATGACAGAAAGAAAAAAATACAAACACACAAAATCCAAAACTAGGGGTTAACAAACACCTAAATGCTGAGTAAAGAAACAGTACTGATCATAGAGAGCTCACTAAGCAAGGAAGTTGCTGTGTATTATCTCTGACTACAGAGAAGTCCCGAAATAAACAACAAAAAAAAATCTTCAACAACTCCTTCCTGCCCCCACTCCCCAAACATCAAAACTACATCTTGTAGGGCAGAGAGCAGACTCTTCCACTTGGTCATGCTTTCATATTTTTCTCAGTGATCAAATTTACACACACAAACAAAAGCAATAAGCTCACCCTAAACTGTACCTCTCATAATAAACCTTTAGAACAGTTACTTACAAGACTGCTAATTTCTATTAACACCTGCAAAATACAAACTCACAGCAGTGAACATGTAAATTAGTGGTTACACTTGAACTGCTGACAACCCAGTCTTAAACTACTCTTAAAAATGACATTCATCTTTCCAAGCTTTTAGGCCTTATTTTCTTATCTCACAAAAATTTAAGATTCTCCCAGAAGCCTATTACATCACGACTAAATTCCATGTTAACACCAATACTGTAACATTAGGATTTTACATTAGTTAATGCTTTTTGTGTTTTATTTACTGTTACTATTTGTCTCCTTTCCTGCACCTCTGTGTTGAGATCATGACTTCCTACATTGTTCATAACACTAAAATACACTACAGGATATATACAAAATACAAATGATATACCAAAAAAAAAAAGAAGTCTTGAAAAAAAAAATCTTTGTTAAAACCAACTGCTGAACCATGATTGAGTTAGCTTGGCATGACCCACAAACAAAAAGAGCAAGAACAAAAACAGCAAGGACTTTTATTGAGTACATGCCTAACTGACCAAGGTAGCCCACAACATTGAACTCTCTCTCCTGCCTCTCCATTCCTTCCTAGATAGAACCTTTTCCAAGTACCAGAAAACTGTCTAACAGACAAAAGGAGCTTGCAGTCACTAAGAACAAATAACGTGGTATATTTAAAGAGGACACACTGATGTCTCCTACATTTCCTAATATTTAATTGCTTTGGGGTTTGGGGGGTTTTTTATGAGGTTTTTTTTTTTTTGGAGGGGCAGAGGACTTCAAGAACCAATCTATTTCCAGAACTTGCAAGATTTACAAAAGATACAATAAAAATTTCCTTTAAACAAACTAGGGGTATCAAGGCAAGAGGGGGATATTAAGCTACTCTGCTTAACAATGCCGAATAAAACACCCTGGAGGCATCTTCCTGCCGTGACCATCTATGATTAAGAAGCACTTTGCTACAGCCCCACAGCCCAAAGCAATGCACCAGCAAACAACAGTGTCATTTTCTAGAAGCACTTACCTGAGACAAAATGTAACAGTGGGTAAAACAAGGAGGCTTAGGAAAGTAGCAGCAAAGAAAAGGCCAGCCGAGAAAGTTAACGTGGAATAGACAAAGGTGTGTGTATTACTCTTGCTCCAGATCAAACATTGCATTTTGTAAGTAATTTCTAAACCCAGAGTTTTTGGAACCTCTTGCTCACTTGTCTCCAAAAACACAACTTCTCAGTGCAGAATCACTAAGAGGGTCCAAAAGTAATCATGCAACAGAAGCATGCTTCCCATCATCCAATCTCAACTATTTCTCAATTTTGAGGTGTTAAAAAGAACCCACATACGAAGGATTACAAAACCAACATGACTAAGTATTCAGGTACAGAAAAATAAAATTTCTACAGTCTATAAAAAGCTATTTCCTTATCCTTTGCAGATCAGAAATTAAGTATTCCAATTAGTAGCATAAATGCTTTAAATGTGAAAAGTTTATAGAATTTTTTTAGCTTTTTTTTTTAGTAGTTTCTTTCAAAGCATTATCTTTAAGCTAGTTATATGGCAGCATCCCTTTCATCATCAGATAGCCCTTTAAATACATAGTTTGCTTACTTGCTAATTAATATATGGCCTTTGCCCTGTCTTCTTCCTCCTTTGTCACGAAGGAGAAAAAATAGTATGTCACACAATAAACAAAATTATAAAACTACTGTGATGCTACATCCCTACTATTTAAATTTCAGCAAACACTACCTGAAACACTAGGCTTTTAGGCTTTTGCCTTTTTTTTTAGGCATCATAAATTTAAACTTTGTTGGTTTCAACGAATAATTAAATTTTTAAAAAATTAAGGTAATTAAAACTACCAAAAATTAAAATTAAGTAAGAAGTCAGCAATTATAGACTGCATGTATTTTACCAGATCTGCAAGGGACTCTAATTAAATACATATTAATTGCCCTAATCTTCTTAGGCAAGTAATAAATTGGAAGAGCTGATTAATGCGCTGGATTTAGTTCAGCTTGTTAAATCTGACACCCTGGCAAAGGAAGACTATCTTGAAAAGCTCTTTTAGCTAAGTAATTGGAATTTTACTCTCAGTAATTTGCTGTTCCATAATAAGAGCTATTTAGTATATTGACTCTTCATCAGTGGGTTTTTTAAAACACATACTAGTTCTATTTAAACAGTGCCATTATGTTGCACATAAAGATTATGAAAAATTATGAACTTTGACCTTTACTGTCCATCAAAAGTCACTTTCACTCTGAACACAAATTAGTATATTTCCTTGTAGGCTATAAATCCTAATTAATTTTAATTCTAGAAGCTGCTAATAACATTTTAGGAAGTCCATATGGACGCATTAAGTCTTCTCCACAATTCATAAAGCCAGCAACTAAACCAGTTTTCAATGTTAAATAGCTGCTGATGACTGCTGGAATACAATGAAACACCATTTATCCAATGAGTTTCAACTTTTCCTCTTCTTTTTACCTATTTATGTAAACACTTCTGCAAATATATACTCACTTGTACTCAGTCACCTGACAAGGGAGCAAAACACTTTGTGATAGCAATAAAGAAAAATCAGCCATTAAAGAAATAAATAGAGAAGTTTGGAAACCTGAAGGTACAAACTTCAAAGGTCTGATTTCCCTCCAACACAGTTGCTTACTCCTACAGTATAACACAGAAAGATGTTTGAAGTTTCACCTAAAATAAGCAGATGTAGATTAACAAAAGAAAAAAACTCCCCTGCTAAGGTAAAAAACAGCGAGTACAGAATAGGGCATCAGAAATTTTTATATTTGAAAAATGCTTTGAAGTATTCCATGAAACTTGAACAGCTTTCCATAAGTCCTGGAAAATGTGGAAGTGTATAAAGCCTTTCATAAGAAGTACCTCAGAAAGTCATGTGTTCCAAATCAAGTTCAGTTTGAAAAAAAAAATCCTAAATATAAAAATATCTTGCTGCCTTCAAATTTTTATTCTGTACTCCTCAGAGCTGACATTTCTTATTTCTCCTCTAGAACCTAAAACCTCCAGTATCTGCATTTAAAATCTGTTACTCTTCTGCTAGCAAAAAATAGTGTTCTTACATCTCGAAAATCAGTTGCAGTGAACCTAAAACCTATCCTTTGTTCCTTAGGTGAAGAGTAGTATCAACTAAGGAGCCATTCATTTTAAGCAGCAACAAGATTTTCACAACTGAGCTATAATACTTCTTATAAGCAGATACCAAAAAGCTGATCAGATAATACTAGAGGACTGGTAAGTCATGAAAGGAGACATGAAGGTACCTCAAAGAACTGCTAAACTTGGACGTCTCAAATATTCCCTACCCATTCTTCATGATGCAGTACAATTTACTGCTTATCACTGAGATCACCACCACAGGAAAGACATTGATCTGTTGGAGCAGGTCCAGAGGAAAACACCAAGATGATTAGAGGGATGGAGCACCTGTCCTACAAGGAAAGGCTGAGAGAATTGGGTTTGTTCAGCATGAAAAGAGAAAGCTTTGGGATGACCTAATGGTGACCTTTCAGTAACTGAAGGGAGCCTACAAGAAAGATGGAGAGAGGCTATTTACAAGAGCAGGTAGTGAATAGGTGAGGAATAAATGGATTCAAAGTCAAAGAGGTTAAGTTTAGATTCTATATTAGGAAAAATTCTTTACAGTGGGGGTGGTGAGGCACTAGAACAGGTTGCCAAAAGAGGTTGTGGATGCCCCACCCTGGAAGTGTTCAAGGCCAGTTTGGACGGGGTCTCTGAGCAACCTGCTTTAGTGGAAGATGTCCCTGCCCATGGCAGGGCTGTTGGAACAAAATGATCATTAAGGCCCCTTCCAACCCAGGACATTCCATGATTGCATAAACAGGTGACACTCAGTTTCCACTCTCATCCTCAGTAGTTTTATGAAGGAAATAGTACTTGACTTAAACTCATAATTGGGAAGGGAAGTGCTATATTCTTTTTCCACTGGCTGGCTATTACTTGCAATAAAAAGCTTTGGGCATGTGCCCGAGGCTCCCATTTACTATTACAAGAAGTCAACAGTAGCAAACCAATTCCAACTACTTTCCAGTTAATGGCATTGACTATTTAAAGATCTCTTAGACTCATTAGCTGTAGGTAGGTTAAAACAAGAAATTCCACATCTGAACTTGAGGTTTCTAATACAAAAACCTTCAAGGCTTATAAAAAGACACATGACAAGAAAAGCCCTCAAATTTCGGGATTTGCATAACTGAAAGCAAAAAACTGTAACTCTAAGCCAACTGAACTTTCTAACACAGGGTCAGTTTAGCACTGCTGAACATCAACTCAAGTCTGAAATACGACAATATTCAGTTGACCACTTGCCTCTGTGCACACAAGCTCCATTTCATTGCTCAAGAAGACACAGCACAGCTTTATCAGAGTAGAATACAATTTGTCATGATTCAGTACTGAACAGGGAAAGCCACTGAATATTATTTAGTTGAGCAAATCAAAGTGGACAGTGAGAGTTACAAAATCCTTGATGAAAAGGAAATATTCAGATAACAGGATGTGCTTCACCTGTCGAGCAAAAAGCTAGTTACTACAACTTCTGATCCAGAAGATGCTGGGCTCTTTCATGCTTGGGAGAACCAAGCAATAACTGGAAAAGCAGAATTCTGACAGAAGTTTGTATCTTTTTTTGTACCATTTGTACCATTTTTGTAGCACATCAACAACAAAGAAAACTAAAATTGAAATCCCAAATTACTGGAAATAATAAAAATTCTGGAAAATAAAATTATTCTGGAAATACTAAAAATATTTTAGACAGATCATGAGCTAAATACACAGATTCTGAAAGTAGAAGAAAACACACACCATGAAGTCATCAAGACCAAAGCATTTATTAATGTTTAGTTTCAGTTCAACAGACAATATATCTCCTGGTAAACTGAAATCACGTTAAAGGCTAAAACTTGCATTTTGTAAAGCAAATCTAACACAGTAGAAACCTTGTTTTCTCCCCTACAGCCTTTCTAATAAGAAAAAAACCCCACACAACCCCAAACCAATGGTTTTTTTCTGACAAAAATAATTTTCATCCATCTTCTCAGCAATTTTCTACCATCTTTCTTCATATTTATGCAGAGAATGTAAAATTTAACTTCAGCATTTCCTGTCAACATTAAAACCTAAAATCCTGACAAGCACATGACAAAGTCTTGTGTTTGAAGATGCTATGCATTTAAATTTTCATGATATCACACTTTCCAAATGTTACAAGCATACAAATCAAATGTATGCTCTTACTCTTGCCAAAGAGCTTTCTAGAAAAAAACACCACCTACAAAACTTCCAGTTTTTGACTTAGCTCTCCTTTCCTGCACATTTCTGAACTTCACACTCTTTTGACCCTTGAAATTGAAATCTGGAAAAAAACGTTGAAGATATTTTCATAAAATTCTTTAAGTAATATTTGTAAGCTGCAGAGACTGATAATGAACTACCATTCCCCTCTCAACAAGTTCAGGATGTCTCTGCACTCTAAATAGACAGGTGATCTATACTAAAAGTTCTTCTGAAATGCATGCTTCTGTTATTACCTAAACATTTCGGCTCTTATATTTATTATAAAAGTAGAAAGCAAAGACTTCTTTATATTTTACTTTAATTATGCTTGTCATTAAAAAAGGTGAGTATTGTAAGACTTTCATTTTTACTCCATACATCATATTAAAGACACCACCTATCATTTTAAAAAGTTAACCACTACATTATTCAAAAAATTTGGCAAGTCTTCTGAATTTCAGTAATTTCGTTCATTGTTCTTTTTAAGATTTTTTTTTTAAATCCCTGCGTTCTGGTTAACTGGTGAATAACAAGACGATACTTAGGCACAATGCAGAATTCAATGCCCATATATAATCATCTTAGTTTCAGCAGAATCAATGAAGTAAAGTAAGATAAACAGTTGTAATATTTCCTAGATCATGTATCCTGCACAACTTGTGTACACACCAGCATTTTCCCCTTCAGTTCTTCAGGTACAGACATACAGACAGGTAAGTACTGTCAGACTGTCAGATACAACAATAATGCTCCAAAATCCAGTAATAATCCTGGGCTGCATCAAAAGGAGCACGGCCAGCAGCTCAAAGGAGATGATTCACCTCCTCTATTCTGCTCTTGTGAGACCCCATCTGGAATACTGCATACAGCTCTGGTGTGCCCAACATAAGAAGGCACACCAGGCACGGAACTGTTGGAGCAAGTCCAGAGGAGGGCCACGAAATTGGTAAAAGGACTGGAGCATCTCCCCTACAAAGACAAGCTGAGAAAGTTGGGGCTGTTCAGCCTGGATAAGAAAAGGTTGCCTGGAGACCTCATAGCAACCTCTCAGTATCTGAAGGGGACCCAATGGAAAGACAGAGAGGGACTCTTTATGGAGAACTGTAGTGATAGGACGAGGAGTAACAGGCACGAATTGAAAAAGGGAAAATTTAGGTTAGATTAGGAAGAAATTTTTTACTGTGAGGGTAGTTAGACACTGGAACAGGTTGCTCAGGGAGGTTGTGGATGCCCTCCACGCTGGCAGTGTTCAACTGCAGTTGACCTATTGTACAAAGGTATCAGAGACTACTACAAACCACATTATATTAACTTTTACTCCACTTGCAAGATGTTTCCTCAAAACAGAACTGCAGACACATTCTTTTAAAAATACATCAAAACACATTTCCCTCCCAATGGTGGGTTTGAAAGAATGAATGTGACAGATACCAAGCGATTTCATTGAATGCACTACTGAAGACACCCTTATACAATGGTAAGAAGGATTACGAGAGAACTTAAAGGGAAGGGGCAAAATTAGTTATCTGTAACAAAGCAGAGAAAACTGTTGTTTGCCAAATAACTTGCAAATTAATATTTCTTGTAGACTATGGTCTGACTATTTAGAAACACTGTAAAATAAAAACAATTAATTGCTTGCAGCCACAATTTCAACAGGGAAGAATGAAATATTGGAAACACAGTATTCAAATTCCTAGTCAAAGTTTCACCTTGCATCAGAATGTTATGTTTACACTGCTTGGATCCAAACAGCCTGTTGTAAACTTACTTTTGTATTACATTCTGTAAGCTGAGCATCATACCCAGTTCACTTTTCATCTTTTCTCTGTTGACACGGCACTCAGCCAAATAGCGGAGAGCCTAAAAGAAAGAGGACCACAGCAATCAGCAATACATCCAGTACATTATCATTCATTTCTACTAGTGCACATCTGCAAAACACTCACAATGGCAGTTCTAGTAAGAAGAGAAAGCTTTATTTACTGTGAACATTAAAAAAATATTCTATTCTTATAAATACACAGAAAGCACAGAACATCTAATCTATGAGAAAAGGTTGAGAGACTGGGTTTGCTTGTACTGGCCGAGAGTCTAAGGGACAATTAACAGCTACACAAGAAGCCTTTAGGAAGATGACCAAGCCCAACTTACCTCTACAGCAGCAGACAATGCAACAAGGAGGAGCAGCCACAACTGCAGCTTGGTAAGTTCAGATCAGGTATTACAAAAAGCTTTTTTCCTCTTAAGTAGTGCAACAACACCAGAACAGATGATCTAATGGAACTGCAGAATCAATGAGACAAAGCTACAACTGACCTGACTGAGTGCTGGTGACAGTTCCAATTCAAGCAGGAAGCTGAAGTGAATGACTTCCAGAAGTCCCTTGCAAGAAACATTTATGTGACCTGAGATCTAAAGTAATTTTTATACATGATGTTTCTAACAGAATTTCCATCAATTCTAAGGGCTACTCCGGTACTAGAAAACTCACTGCCACCAAGTCTCTCCCATCCACAGAAAGAGGTCTACCACATGTATAAGCTTTTGAAGACTAACTGCAATATTGTAGTGTCCGTAGTAGTGTTGTAGTGCAAAATTTGGCCTACAGCATAGGCCAAAATTGGATCCACCAATACTTGTTGCCCAAAATTTTGTTTAGTTGACTTTCAAGTTAGATTCTTTGCACAATTTCACACCATTGACCCCAGTCAGCAACTGTCTATCTGTGCAATCCTCCTAACATAACACCCTTCCAATTACAGCATCAAGGACATCTCTCTATAGTTTGAGCTGACAAAGTTTTCTTAGAAGGAACCTTCAAAGGCATTTTATTGAAGAAGAGAAGTGCAAGAACTGCACTTGCAAAATCCTGCAATACACAAATATTGCAGGTTTTGTGATAGTTTTAGAACGGCACTGATTCTTTAAATATAATCGTATGATATCTACACTGCTCAGTAACTGTTCTAAAAATAATATGCTCCTTAATCCCTTCAGAAACAGAACTGTTTTTTTTTCCCCTCAAGTCATCTTCAGCATGTATTAGGTAAAATTCACAAGACCACTTTATTGCCTTTGAGAAACTCTGGCTGCTGTCTGGAATGATAAAAACTTCAGATGCGATTTTTGTTATTTCCTCATGTGGATCAGTATCGATCGCTGCAGCCTGTAAGTCTCATATATGCATTTACTGTCTTCCTTGTCAACAATGGAGAAATGTCTGAATTACAGCTCTGAACTAACTTGCATGCTATGGAATGTATCTTTATTGGTGAACAAGTTTCTCATTTTTATCAGTCTTTGTTCTGGCAATTTAGCAAGGGTGCAATCCAGTTGGACAAATTTATTCTCTTAACAGCTAATTTTTTGAGTCAAAACGCAGGCAGACTCTTTCCCATCTATTACATACTCTTACCACACAAATATAGTAACTTCCACTAAAATAAGATCAAACACAAAGCCATGAAACCAACTTAAGTGACCCTGCTTTTCAACACTAGGAAGTTCCTACTTCCCCTGTTCCCCACAGGGGACACAAAGGTCTGAACCTTCTAAGAAATGGGATCATTTACACTTATCGAATCCAGTATACTGAAAGCATAGGGAAGGTTACTGTTATGAACTTCGTTAGCTTTAAGGCTCACAAGTAAGTTCATCATAATCAACAGGAGTATCTCCATACTTCAACATAAAATACACTGTTGTCAATCTTAATAACAAAAGGCATCTTTGTTTTTTAAGTGAAATTTTAAGGTACTTTCTTAATTTCCAAGTCCTATTTTTTAAAATATTAGTCCAAATTTAAGAGGGGGAAAAAAAAAACTAATATTGCCTGGATTACTTCTGATCTTTTTAATTTAAATCATTCAAACCCTTCAGCACTTGAAGTGTATTTTAAGGAATTCCCGAAATCAAGACTAGAGAAAACTATAGAAAATATATATCACTTCTTGATCAGACAGAAGACTGAATTGAAATTGTTTTCCCCCCATACACTCTCCCTGAAAGGTTCTACCACATATCCAAAAAGGTAAATAAGCAAATATTATGATTCATACAGATCATTATCATTTCAGCTACAGAAATCACAGAATAGCACAATAAGAAATTTAAAGTCAGTGCTGTACATTCCTTTCAGATTACAAGATGCTACAAGACAAACTTGATGGAAGACCATCGCATTTAATGATTCCCATCCAAATGGAAGCACCTTTTGACTAAAGAGGTGACTAGAAAAACAAAACCAAAAGACTTTTCAGAATAGAAAAATACAATATATGAAATCTAAAAGGTTATCAGCAAAGACATTAAAAGCTACAGAACCTAAACAGTTCAATAACTCATGAACAGGAGGAGTCTCAGCACTAGACCCAAGCATGTCTTCACAGTAAACTTGCCCATTTTTCTTTGAAGCCAGGGTCCTGGGATCTAGCATGATCTCCTCTAAATCCTGATTCTTAATCCACTCTAACTGTAGGTCATGACTAAATGGAACAGCCCAGCTGTCTCCCATTCTCACTCAATGAGATGTCCTTACAACACAACTATTCGGGGCTGTGGAATCACACTGAAAACTGGGTTAGTCCTCATCAGTCTGACAAAGCCAATCCTTTTTATATAGAGTTAATTTTTGTAACATGATCAGACTGATTTCTGCATCTCGTGCAGGCTGTGAGAATACAAAGCCCAGTGGAACAAAGGAAGGGAAAAGAGTGAGACATCCAAACAAGGTCTTTTAAGATCACGACCTAAAGAAACCATACTGGAAAGAAAACTAATGCAACATACCCCCAAGAAGAGTAAACTCAACTCAAAGTTCTCCTACTGAAGAACATTATAGTCTGCCAAATGCTCTGGCAATGCTAATCTAAAAAACAATTAGCAGAAAACAGGTTTCCTGGATTATTCCTGGACCTTACTCCCCAAATCCAAAGGAGTATCAGAATCACCAAAGTAATTCCAAGAAGTCCACTAATATCCACTATGAAAGCAACCCAAAATGAAAAATAAAAAAATTATGGTACGGAGAGGTCTCAGTGATATAAAGAATAACGTTTAGTTGCATGTAGAAGTCAGAGACTCGTTGTTCTTTCACATTATTTACAATTCAAAAATGAGAAGAACTGGAAAAAAAGAACACAAATTCTAGTAACTTAAAATGTTCAAAGTCTACTTCAATTCTTCAAATAACTGAATTTTGACTTTCATTTGTCCCATTTATAAGCAAGACATACACTTTAAGCTAGTATTCAGATTTGGGATAAGAGACTGGGACCCCAGTGTTTATGATTTAGAATGAAAAGAAATGGACAAAAGCTGGAACAAGTTGTATTAGATATTGATAGATTTGGGGTTGGTTGGTTCTTTTGGTTTTGAGAGGGTTTTGTTTGTGGTGGTCAAAGTGCCAGAGAGGTTACACAATCTCCATCCTGCAAGCTGTTCAAGATCAAGCGGACACAACCTTGAACTGTGATCTGAGTGCACTTAATTTGACCATGGGATTGGACTACATCACCTCTGGAGGTTGTTTCTAACCTGAATTATCCTACAACTGCTTTTTTTAGGTTTTTTACACTGTGAATGTCAAATCACTGTGCACATTCACCAAGCTCCACGACTTCATCTTAGGAAAGACTTAAGGGTTCTTACCTCCCTCCACACAAAAAAGTGAAATAGCTGTATTACGGGAAAAATGCAAAGTAAATTAATATCTTCAAAAAACCCAACCCTGGAATAATGAGTCATTGCTAAAAAATTTCTGAAATATGTTTTTAAAAACCAACACATATATAACGAATATCACCATAACATAAAACATGGTTTTATTTTTTCCTTGTTTAAACAGTTTTGTTTATAAACTGTTTGTTTAAACAACTTGTTAAACCAAAGCTTAAAAATGCCCTACCAACATACATATTCATCTCCAGAATACTTACTAGTAAAGCTGAATGAACAACTGGAGGGTTGGGATGGTCCAAAAACAGAATAAGGCCTGGCAGGCATCCCTGATCCTGAACAATGGCCCGTCTGTTCAAGGGATCAGCTGCTAGATCTCGGAGTTGGTTAACCACAGAGAGTGCATCAGGCTCCTCATTCATAGCAGAATTCATTTTTTCTGGACCATGCACACAAAATACACCTGCTGGGGAAAAAAAAATTATTACTACTACCACATTACTTATCATCAATTAAAACACAGATAAGAAAAAGCACAAAGGCACTGACTTATTCTAAGCAAAAGAAGTATAAAAAGACAAGGACTAGAATGCATAAAACACAGACAGAAATAATCTTGAATGGATCTTGAAACTTGTAAACTGGAAATCTAAACTTCCTATGCAGAGAACATAACACACTTGGTTAATAAGATTTCTATTTGTTTCCTAGATGTAATTTCAGACCAGTCAGCTTCTATGGGAGTATACATGTGTTTGGGTTTTTTACAGTAGTGACAAATGTCTCCAAGAAATTCAGTTTTCTCACAAGGTATCCCAGAACTTTGTAAACATACTTCCGTGTAAACACATGTAAATTCAAAATATGTATTTTTAGAGTAGCTTTGGCAATTAACAAATTTTACACAAAAAGCAACCAAAAGAGTCCACAAAATATTAACACTTCATCAAGAACAACGAACACTAAACATTATTCTGCATATATATCTCAAATAACTAGTGTAATGCCATATATGTTCAAGCGCAAAAACGGTTTTAGAGGTTAAATTTGGTGTGATTTTGTTCCTTTCCACTAGTACCCTCTCAATACAAGGAGAGCAAGAAGGTCATGCCTTGTTCCAGCCAAAGTCCAAGCCATCAGATCAATATCAAAGGAGACACTTGTTAGCTTTAAAAGTATCAGATTTCAGATTTGTTTAATAATAACTACTTAACAGGCAACAAAAGCCTAATTTTACTCAGGGAAAATATTGTACCATGGTGCAAAAAAGTAGGTTTTTTTCATCAGACTGATCATGTGCCTCTGAAACTATTGAGCACTAACTGTGGTCTTGGTTGTTGCCAAGTACCAGATCATCCAAGTAACTTTTCTAAATGCACAAATAAATATGTATTGTTAATTTGTTAAATACCTTGTTTTCCCCTGAATAAAAGTAAAAAAGAATAAATTTGTAACATCATTTTAACATCTCTTAGCACCATTTGGCAATCAAGTACTATTATACAAACATTACACAGTTTTTTCTCCCTGAAGACAGGCCTTTCAGCCACACAAGTTGATCACTCATCAAAAACGAGCCGCAAACACATTTGGATTATGGTGATTTCTGACACTTTCACATGGAAAAAATGCTGTTAAACTCCAAGTCACTGCTTCTTCCTTCAGGAAAGAGAGTGCTGAAGTGAAAAGCACATGCCAATGATTAGTTTCCAGGCTATTTTTCATAACTGTCACAAGTTCAAAAGAGATCAATTGGGACATACAGCAGCATAACCAACAAATAAGTTTGTATTTTCAAAGGAAACAACTCTAAATAAAAAAAGAGAGCCAAACAAAACCACAAACAAAACAAAAATGAAGCAACTCTGTTGAGTATCATTACTTGACATTGTACAAAGAAACTTATTCAAAACTTAAAAATCAAGTCAGTGGTGGAGTTAATGCCAACCAATGTCTCAAACTTCAAGCTCTGCATCCCAAGCACCAGATCATTCCCACAACTCTTTCCATCCTGATCACCATTTGCCTTTTCCTTTCTAATCTTCTGATAAAAAAAAACCCAACTATGAAACCAAGTTTTACCCCCTCGTATCCCATTAGGCCACACACACCTGAAGGGAACCTACAAGAAAGCTGGAGAGGGATTTTTTACAAAAGTGTGTAGTGACAGGACAAGGAGGAATGACTTTAAACTGAGAGTAGGTTTAGATTAGATATGGGGAACAAATTCTTTGCTCTGAGGACGGTGAGGCTCTGGAACAGGTTGCCCAGAGAAGTTGTGGATGCCCCATCCCTGGAAGTGTTCAAGGCCAGCTTGGATGGAGCTCCGAGTCTAGTGGAAATTGTCCCTGCCCATGGCAGGGGGGTTGGAATAAGATGACACTTAAGGTACCTTCCAACCCAAACCATTCAGTGATCTTATCTTATCCTGGACTCTTCTCCATCTCTCCTCAGCCACAACTGCAGGGATACCTTAAGTCCTCACCTTCTCCACGACCTTTCGTGGAGAAACTCCACCCTTCCCTGCCCCACGCGGCGTTTTTTAATTAAAAAAAAATAAGATGTTTTAAAAGTTATAAAGAAGTTATCTAGAATTCTAGTTATCTAGAACTTAGGAGCCCGGTAGAGCAGTGAGCTCTCCTCCTTGCAGCTTTGAGATCACAGCCTAACACAAGCCTCGCAGTTCTTTCTGCCCCTCCGCTCCGTGCCCTGGAGAGCAACCTCGGCTGCCGGCTCTCCCCAAGCGGCCGAGCCCACAGCCCCGCTGCGAACAGGCCCCGGGGCCCAGCTCCCGGGCTCCGCGTCCGGCGGAGGCTCAGCCCCGCAGCCACAGGGCAACGCGAGCTCCGGGACAAGTCGGGAGCGGGGNCCCCTCCCCGGCAGGGCCGTACCGTCGCAGAAGCCGTCCCTGGGCGGGCGAGCAGCTCAGCTCTGCGCCCCCATGTCCCGCGGGCGGCGCGGCCTGAGGTGAACGGCAGAAGGAGTCCGGGAAGAACACAGGGAAGAACACCGGGATAAAAGCAGTGGAACAAGAGCAGCCACACCACCCGCCGGGCCCGCTCTGACCCGGCACCGCGCAACACTGCGCAGTGCGATTGGCCCGGCCCGTGTGGGGCTCTCCGCCAATCCCGGCGCGCTTTGTTCCTGGTGGGGCGCGGTGCACGCCGGGAGTTGTAGTCCGAGGGCTGTAATCCGGAAACTC
>WEIV01021951.1:35747-69079 GCA_013390005.1 Calyptomena viridis
AATGTTCAACCTAAACCTCTCCAGGCACAACTTGAGGTTATGTGCTCTCCTCCTGTCACTACCTGCCTGGGAAAAGAGACCGACGCCCCACTTGGCAACAACATCTTTGCTGGTCGTTGTAGAGAGCAGCAAGGTCACCCCTGGGAGGACCAGGACCAGGACCAGGACCAGGACCAGGACCAGGACCAGGACCAGGACCAGGACCAGGACCAGGACCAGGACCAGGACCAGGACCAGGACCAGCGCCGTTCCCGATGCCCCGCCCTTGTCGGAGGGGTCGCTGTCACGTGACGGCGCGGGGGCGGGGCGGGGCTGCCGGCTCGGCGCCTGCCGGGTACTTCCCCTCACGGGCAACGAGCGCCATGTCCCGCCTCCCGCNCCGGGGGCTCCTCGTCCCCGCGGCAGCTCCTCTTGGCGTGGCCGATGCCGGGCGGTGCGCGGTGGGATGTGCGGCACGGGTGCTGTTTGGATCGCGGTTGTACAGGCCGCTCTCTCCGGGCAGGGCCGTCCCGCCTCCTGCCGGGCGTGTGGCAGCGCCCGGACTCGTCCCGGTCAGGGAAGGGCAGAGCAGGTGCCGGGCCAGGCTGGGCCGCGGAAGCGGCTCGGAGTGCCGGGATCGAAGCTGCCGGCGAACTGGTGTGGTAGGAGTGACAGGGCACAAGAAGTAGTGTAAGTAAAAGATAATCTGGGGAAGTTTGAAGGAAGCTTTTTAAGGAGACTTTAAAATACAGAGTTGGCGTATAGAGAGAAAATGAGCCTTAAGGGGTCTGGTGCTTTTATTTCCATTTTCTATAAACTTTTGCTGCTTGCTTTGTACACCCTCAGTGCTACCGCTGCCGTGCTCCGGTTCTTCTGCAAAGGTCATAATTAGGTAACTTGCTAGATTGTTGTTCTCGTTTTGTTTAACGAGCTGTTGAAATTCCAAATACTGAGTGAGAGTAGAGTTTGAATGCTGAAATCAACCGTAGTGCATTGATCTCTGCCTGGCAGCGTCAGCAGGACTTCATTAACATTATTTACATGGTGTACTCGGGCTCTGCAACTCTTGTGAAGGCAAGACTTAAGACTAAATGAAAAGGAATTACGTCTTCTGATCGCCATTGCTTTTTACTGCGGCGATTAAGAAAAAAAGAGGCAGCTGAGTTATCTGCACGTCATCTCTAAAAGTTCTAGTTAGTTGTTGCTGAATCCAAATAACTGGCTTCATAGGGGTCACTTGCTAAAATATGATTGCTGTGTGTAGGAACTGTTGACATTGTTACAAAGAGAGATTTCTGGGGAAAAAATCGGACATTTTACATGCTTTTTCAGACAAATATGCCTTTTTGTTAGTAAGATTTGCATGGTGGTGTTTCTCAAAGCTGTAGCAGAAAAACTGATGTTTAAAGCCATTACCAGATTTCAGGCCCTTGTTTATTCTTTGTGAAGGCTGATCTGCTCCATCAAGCCCATTAAGCAATTCTTTTTTATTTTTGTGTGGATCTTAAGTGAATGAAAGAAACTTCCTTCAGTAAGAAAAATATGAATATCGTATTTCTTTTTAAGAGTGAGAACTCATGCTTTGAAAGGGACTTGGACAAATACAACATTGGAAAATATACGTAAAAGAGTTCCAGTTTGAAAGCAATTGCATCTGATTTCTCTTTCTTTTCATCTTTGATGGGTAGGACTCAGTAGAAAGCCTGGCAAAGGGCTCCTGTTCATATTTACTGAATGTTATGCCTTATGTGTACAGATTCCAGAGCCTTTATGTTTATTTAATGAACATTTTGTAATTTATAAGTGGTATTATCTCTCAGCTTTGTAGACCTGATATTTGATATGACAGTATTGAATGAAACCTACAGAAGTGCTTGAGAAAGTAGAGGCAAAAGAGAGCTCAAGGAGGCTAAAATGAGAATCCCTACACTTGGAAATGTAGACATCCTCATTTCTAAACCAAGGAATTCCTTCATGTTTCCATATCAGAAAGAAAGTTCTTCAGCATTGCTAATTTTTGGATTTCACTTGAATGAACCTGTGAAATTCCAATCCCTCTGCACTTTGTGTAGTGAAATGTAATTCTTTATGCTGTTTTTCTTTGAACCTCTTGATAACCTTGTCTATGACAGCTGCTCTTCCTTGTCATAGTTTTGCTGAGGCAAAGCTGAAGGACCAATTTTTTTCCCTCAGGGCTCTTTATTATAGCAATTGAGTTGGGGAAATGCTTTGAGAATTAAACTACTACTATTTTTAATGTAGGTGGCACCAAGTAAATAGAGGAGAAATACCACAAAGATCAATATTTTATAAGAGGTATTATTGCTAAAAGCAACTCCTTCTTCTGAAATTGACATGTGTACAGAAGATGAGAGAAAAATTTGCTAATGCTTTCATTCTTGCTGTCCAGCAGTTTCTTTTTGTGTGAACCCTGTCTGTTCTTGGCACACAAACCAATTGTGAAACAACTGAGTTTTGGGAAGAAAGGTGTAGTCTGAAAGAAATAAGTATGAAGTTTGCCTGGTGGTAATTCTGTAAAACTAATAATCTTATAAAAATATCAAGTTGATATACTGAGAAGCCCTTTCCTTTTAGTTAACAGATTAGCTAGAGGTTGTTCAAAGATGGTGGTTTTTCTTAGTGCCATAAACTAAGGAAACTAATCCAGGAACTAATCCTGGTAATACTCTGCACTCTTACAGACTGATTTCAGTCACTTTTTTCTGCAGGAGCAGACAGGTCATTCACAAGAGCAAGGCATTGATTACCCCGGGCTTAGGTACTTTAAATATTTAGGCTACAGAGGAAACAATGACTTAAAAAGTGAACTGTAAATATTCATTTTACATTTTTTTGAATGAGTGTTCTTTTGTGCTCAGTCTTGGAACCTGGAATTGTGATGGGTCACCTTAATGTTTTAGGGCAGGATAAATGTTTTGGACTATTCCCAATGCTTTGTGTCTTCATGTTTCTTTTATTCCTGGGTCTTTTGGATCTCATTGAATAAGTTTCTAAAATGAATCACTAATATTTTAAAAATTGCTTTGGCTAGTTTCTGAACTTTGCAAGGTGAAATCGTGCTGAATGTCTGTAACTTTTCAGAACTGTCTATAAACCATTCTAACATCTGTCTGTCTTTTCAGCCGTCCTCAAGTGAAAACACTGAGTATACTGACTATCCATATTTCTCATCACTTTCTTTCTTCTCCTGTGATATTGTGGCTGTATCTCTTGTCTCTTACGCTAATGCCTGTGTAGGACTTTTTTTATGCCTGTAAGCTGGAAATAATTTTGTACCTTAGCCTTACTTAGCTTACTCCTTCACATTGATACCAGTCTGTCATCCTTATATTATGCCACTTTTTCTCTACATCTGGCTTTGCACCTTTAATTGGTTATCTTGTCAGTTTTTGTGTTGCTTCTTTACCTCTTTGCCTTTAAGTTTCTTAAATTCTTGGAAACTTTCTAGACCTGCTCTGATTTTCTCAGAGAAAGTCCTCTTACTCTCTTTTCACTTCTGTCCATGTTTTTTTCTTATTAAAGACAGGCCTCTCAGTTGATCAGAAACAAAATAATCTCTTTTCTTCACTTCCTGAAACAAAACATGACTCTGACTTCATCTGGAGATTTTTGAAGTAATGACCCAGCTATCTGTTGAAAGAGCAACGTGTCAGGATATAGTCATTCCTTTCAATCCAGTCACAAGCCTTTCTCAGTCAGCCCTGTCTTTGCAGTTGCTCAGCAATACTCTACCTTTTTTTTCTCTTTTGTTTGAATGTCTTGACACAGCTTCCTTTTTTCTTCCCTTTGATTTCCACACTGCACATTCAACAAGTATGAACTTCGAAATGAGGTGGAGTGTATCACATGTATCACAATTTTGGAAGAGATTTTCTCTTTGAAAGGAGCATTCCTGTCTCTTTTATGTCACTGCAGGTCTACAGTGCCAGATATGATGCCAAATGTAATGTGGGGCATGTAGACAGATTTGTGTTCTTCCTGTTTTAAGGCCACAGCAGGTGCAATGTGATCAAAGATCCATGCAGTCCATACGGTAGGTTGTCTAAGGGAAAAATAACAGATGCCCGAAAGAATACTAGATCAAATAGATGGTAATGCTTCCCTAATAGACTCCTCCAGTGTTCCATAAAGAACTCCATGACTTATTTATTTATTATGAATGAGTGTAGCTTGTATTTGTGGCTGTTTGGTGGGTAGTCCATTATTCTTCCCTATTGCTTTTCTTATAACAGTTGCAGTTTCCATTCTAATCTCATGGTGTAGATGAGTAGTTTCTTCCTAGTTCATTCAGAAACAAAAGAAAATCCTGTTAGGAAATGTATTTTCTTATCTGTGGGGATGAGAAACTTAGTATCAACTTTTTTTTTTTGAGCTTGTCTAAAAAAAGATAACTGTAGAATTGCACTGTTCCTGCCAGGTTTCCACAAGAAGTAGGTTATTGCTAAGGAACTGCAAACTGTTGAAAAGAAATTTGTAATGGAAACAGTGACAGTTTAGCTGTAGGGCTTGTGGGAACTTTCAAACAGCATAGCTGTTTCAAACTTCCCAAGTACCGGTTCCTTGCTGCTACATTGCTTAGTCACCACTGTCTATATGTAGAGTGGCTTCAGCAACACTGTTGTTCATATTACAAACGTGTTGCTCAGGGTGGTTCAACAGAGTGTTGTTTTCAACCTGATACACAAAACAAACATAAACTTAAATCTGTGGCTTCCTTTCCTGGTTTTGGTGGCATACACTTCTCAATGGCATCCAAGTTATGACTGGTATAGAACACAGTTAAAGAAAAATTATACTATTTTGTCTAAAGGAGCAATAAAACCATCTTGACTTAAGTGAATGGAAGTGTATATAAATAGACAAAACTTGAAAAGTGTCCAACTTCATAAACTGCTTGAATATTTTCAGGTCCCACATCTACAATATTTTCTGTAATTTTCTTGCATTAGTCATTTTTCCATGTTTCCTTTCTCTCCTCAGTTGTAGGAAAAAGGAGGGAACAACAAAGCTGTTAGAGAATGTGAATCAAGAGAGGTGATCAGCTTTCCGCAGTCTGTTCCTGCATAGAAATGAGTTTTAGAGATGAATATGGCACTTGACTCTTAGTGCTAATCCCCATCTAGAGGCATAGGGCTTGATGCACACTTAAAGGTGTTGAACACCATCATCTGTCCAAGCTCAAATGAGCAATCATTTCCCCAACTTTTTAAATGTTAACTTTACAGTGGCTTTGATTTCTTTGCAGTACCTGAAGGGGGCTACAGGAGAGATGGAGAGAGACTTTTTACAAGGGCGTGTAGTGACAGGACGAGGGGGAATGGCTTCAAACTGAAAGAGGGTAGGTTGGGATTAGATATGTACCATTGCAAGGATGGTGACACACTGGAACTGGATGCCCAGAGAAGTTGTGGATGCCTCATCCCTGGAAGTGTTCAAGGCCAGATTGGATGGGGCCCTGAGCAACTTGGTCTAGTGGAAGGTGTCCCTGCCCATAGCAGGGAGGTTGGAACTAGACAATTTTTAAGGTTCCTTCCAACTTATGCCATTCTGTGATTCTATAAAAATGACCCTACTAAAAAGTCTTTGTTACCTCTATTAAGTAAATAAATGCCTCCTGCATGCCTTTGCTTTGCAATGTGAGGAACTGGTGTCTTCTAGTATGTCTTGTTTTCACTAACTGTTTCTAAAGCTTGTTTTTTTAGGAATACACGTAGCAGTTTGCTTCTCTGTATGTCCCACAACATGCATCTAAAATTCTTTTGTATCTCATTTCAGAACTACTATGGAACCTCGGCAGCCCTGTAGGTTTGGAAGGCTTCAATCCAAGTTTGGAAAGGCTTTTTCCATTCCAGATGATTTGCTGGCTTAAGCGCTTAATTAGGATGGCTTTTGAACAAGTTGGATTGAAGATGGAATCAGTAAGTGTTTCTAACTTCCTTTATGTTTTCAGAAAATCAGGTATAGAAAGCACATATTTTAGTTTGTGCTTATCTGATGTAGCAGAACACTGTAAGTATACTCAGTACTTGGATGGTTCTGCATTGCTGAAAAATTATGAAGTTTATGACTTGGACACTGAAATGTTGAGTAATATATGTGTTAAAAGTACTATGCAGTTATTTCTAGCTCTAATAAAAAACTGTTTGCTTTGTAAACACTGCTTTTTGTGCTGGACTTCCACGGGTGTTTTGAAGCTGAAGGGGAACTTTCAGTGATAAAAAAAAAATCTTGTGTCTTGCTCTTACCTTGGAATTATAAAAAGCCTCATGAAACTAAGATGATTATATTTGTGCTGTATTTACTTCTTCTGAAAGTGTTACAGTACATGAGAGCAAGAGGGACTGTGTTCTGTACTGAGTGAACAGAGGAATGTGCATGCATAGCTTTCCTCTAGAGGAAAGTGTATATAGAGTTTTCTTTGAATGCTTAACAGAGGGAGAGCTGCTACATATCAACTGCTTTGTCATTGGGACCTTTAGGAAGCTATTTTGAGTACAAGTGTTGGCCTCAGTGCAGTAATCCCTGTAAGTTGTTGAAATATTTGAATATTTTAACAATGGGGAAATCCTTAACAGCTATGTGCAGTACTTAGTATGTATTGTTGTGGCAGAGCCTTTTATCAGTCTTGGGAACCTGTGGAGAGCAAAATATACATTGAAAACTAAAATTACCAACAAGAATTTTAGGGTTTTATTTAAACTCTGAGCTGAGATTTTATGTAACTTTGAAAATTCAGAGTATAAGAATATGTACTATTATCCCGGGTTTTGCTGTAGTCGTTGTCAGCAATGACCACAATTCAGCAGTTTTGGCCTAAACGGGGGGAGGAACAAGTTTTCAATGTGTTTCCCCCCATTCTCTGCTTGTATCAAACTTGTGATAATGCAGTTACATTTCCAAATGTCAGCTGTTCTGGACAACAGCAAAACACTGATGCAATAAGAGTATATGACTAAGTAATATTTTGCAGACTTGCTCTGCCAGTGCTTCAAGGCAACAGGAAGTTGTGTGAACTTGGTTAGTTAGAGCAGTGCTGAGACTAATTAGCTGAGCTGAGCAATACACTGACTTTATTTGTAGACCTTGGCACAGCTTGCATGAAGTTTGCTGAAAATATTGTCCTGGCATATCTTGAATTACCAAAACTGAGTAATCCAAAGTTTTGGTGCACCAAGCCACTGTTCTTGAAGAGCCCTGAGGGCATTTGGGCACCAAATATTTTTGAGAATCTGGGTGCTAGTCAGCATCTTGTCTGTGGTCTGAGCCATCTCTAAACAAGTTCTGCTGCTTGAAAAATCTGCACTGTACTTACCATGGTAATACAGCACATGTCTGGACTCTTTTGCTGTTGTGGAAGTACTTCTGTGATTGATTAAGCCTTCCTTTGACTGGTATTATTTTTTCCAATGCCACATCGTTTTGAGTCTATTGCCAACAGTTCTGCTTCAAACATCAGAATCAGTTGTGACTGGTGAGGCTGCATTACTGTGGTATTGTTTGTCAGTGACTTTTTCTTGAAGGCTACTGATCTACCTTGCTCTACCTTGTGATAGGTCTTTGTTGGGGCAACCAAAGTGCACAATCAATACGTGGAAAAATTTGTGTTCAAACTTAGCAGAGTATTAAGCAAGAGAATGTGTTTCATAGAATGGAAAAAATAGGTCTGAGTGGAGTCATGGCAAAGTTGCAGCTCTTGTGTGAGGATCTAGCACAGCAAATGTGCAGTGCACATTTATTTTCTCAAAATTCTTACATTGCCATAAAGCCAGGGGAAGGAAAGATACTTGTTTAGAAATAGGAAAAATCGTTTCTGAGATAATCTGGGGACAAATACCTTGAAGCATAAACTTCTCTTTTTAATAGAATCTTCAACGTCTAAGAGTAGTGATCTTTGCTTAGTATATCACAGCATTCAGCTGTGTGTTGTGAAACTCCCACAGCTGCACTACAGTAATCATACAGGCAATATTGCTGTGCCAGAGGAGGGTTGCTTCAATATTAATAGCCTGGATTTTATGTAAATTTTTGTCAGGCAGGATGTTGAGTTTGCTTGAAGCTACGAGCCTTTGAAATGTCTCGGTGGTAAATTCATATTTCCAGCCATAAGTAAACACTGGCCAAGTTTTTAAATTACCATACAGTGTTCTAATTGTTTACTAACAACCTACCCTGTGTTAGAGTCTTCTCATTATTCTTTTTCTTCTTTACATCTTTTTTTTGCTATTCCCTGTGCTGAAATCTTTTGTACTTTTCTCTGGTGCTTTTTTCTTCTGTTTTGGCTAATTTTGTAGTATTCTCCTAGGATTAAAGTCCATGCAACTATGGTAAATAGTAGAGCAAGCATTAGATACAACAAAAGAAAGAAATTTAATCCCTGTTGAAACAGCAGAGAGGAAATCTAAATTGCATTAGAAGCAGTTCTGATGAAGTAAGTTGTGTCCAGGTGCCGTAGCAGTTTTCTTTAGGTGAATATTTGGGTGGGGTTTTTTAGGACAAAGTTTCTTTCTTACAAAAATTTGGGTGGGGTTTTTTAGGACAAAGTTTCTTTCTTACAAAAAGAAACATTTTATTTTCCCCTTTTTACTTTCCTTTGCTCTTTAATTTCACAGTTATACTTCCATGTTTATTATAGCTGATAGTCACTTCTATTGAGACTGGTAGACGCTATTCCTGTTTTAGAACAGCTCTTAATTAAGAAAGATATTTTGGGAAATGTAGAATTAATTAGCTTTATGGAGCTATTGAGCTATTGAGTAGCTTTTCTTGAAACCCCATAAAAAGAGCTGTCTGACCCAATACAGATTCTTTATTGCTTTGAAAATCTACAAATTATGTTTTTGAAGATGCTTCCAACTCTTGAATTCTTCTGCATTAACTGATTTATTGCTTTGAATTTAAACTTAATGCAAAGACTGCCTTGACTTTAAGCAGCAGTAGCTATATTGTAGTGACACAAATCTTGTGTCCGTTCAGGGGTAGGATGTAAGGAGTTCACTGATACAGATTTTAGTGTATATACATTCTATTCTGTTCTAGCATGAAAGGATTCATTAAATACATTTAGCACAAGCATAGTATTGAAGGGTAAGGGAGAACTGTTACAATATGAGTAAAAAATCCACTCCTTAACAGCTGGCTTCTTTTTTCTTCCCATCCAGGTGCTTTGGTCAAGCAAGCCTTATGGTTCGTCTCGAAGTATTGTGAGAAAAATTGGTACTAACCTCTCTCTTATACAGTGTCCAAGAGTTCAGTTCCAGGTAGGTGTTCTCAGCAGTTTAGAATACGTGTTTCATTATACCAAATAAAGGGATTTGCTCATGACTTAGAAGTTGTAAAAGCAGAAGATGATAAACTAGACAGAGGAGAATTAGCCTACTCAGTTCTTCCTGCTTCCAGTTCAGTTTTTTCCAAATAGGAAAATTGAAAAAAAAAATCATAAAAGAGAAAAATGTTTGAAACATATTTCCATGAACAGTACTTAGAAGCTAGGCTGAAGAGGCATGTAAAGATGAACAGTGTTAAAAATGTCTGGGAAAATAAACAACTTTATCTGAAAGTAAAAAATTAGTAACAAGATAATATGAGTACCCTGTTTGCTTTTGTTTAGAATACAAGGCTGTGTAGGTGAAAGGGGAGGGTAAAGAGCAAGGGTAAAAGCTTAAGGAAGAGAAAACCCATGCTTTTTCTAATGAGTCTTTCAGGAACAGATGGGAAAGTGGAAGCTGTTACACATAATCTCTTCAACTCTGTGTGCATGTGTTAGGGGTAGGGGGTGGGTATAGAGTTGGAAAAATTTAGTATTTGAAACTGAAGCTGAAAGAGGAATGTTTCGTGGGCTGAGCAAGGGCAGGGAGCATAAAGGTAAATGGAGAGAACCATCTACCACACTAAGGTAATTTCCACACAGCTAAATTTTTCAGTGTTTGAATTAATTTCTTTATCATGAATTAAATGTATGAACAACATTTAGACTTAAAATTACTGTAGCAAAATCATAGTTCAGATTACCATAGAAGCCTTGTTAGTATCATAGTAAAAACCATGCTAACGTTTTGCCTCTCTAAAATAATTACATTGGGAAACTGTGAGGAGAGCCATCTCCCATTTCTAGTGGCTGGTGAAACTTAAAAAATAAAGGGTAGCAGGCACTCATGCAGGTGGGAATGCATGCTGGAGTAAAACTTCTGAATATGTGATTAGTAGTAGTTTTGCCAGCAATAGGGCTCCCTGTGCCTCAGATTTGAAAGGAAGTGAAGTCGTCCTATATTGTGTCTGATTTTCTGTACTGTAAATGCCACACATGAGGGCAGATGATGCTCCTATGCCGATAGGTAGCCAAATGCTGTCTGCTCTTAATATGGTACATAAAAGAAGACATTTCTGGTTTGTGTTCTTGCAAAGAAAGGTGAGATAAATCTGGGGAGGGAATCTGTTCCTGAATATTTTTAGTGTTTAAAGAAACAAATAAACTAATATATGTGTTTTGGTCTGAATTCTGTTAAAATAAACATAGTATTTGCCTTTTTTTCCTCTGAAAGAGAAATTCAGTCAGCTTTGCATACACACTAAGTATAAACATTCACCTTCTATTAGATGAAAGGATTGTAAAAACAAATGTACAGTTGTCAGAGTTGATTTAAATAGAAAAAGGAATTTTAAAATTTGAGCCTTGAAACACATTAAAATTTATATGGTTTATGTAGACTTTAAAATATTTTAATATATAAACTGCTGAACGTGTGTGATGCTAACATCTGTTTTTTGTCTTTATCTCAGCATTAAGATTCTATAGTGAAGTTCAATTCTGATCTCGATGGTTTTCATGCTGTTGCAACTGACACTTTCCTATAGCTGTCTCTTCCTCTTTCTTTCTTGCCAGCTTTAGCTATGTTATGAAAGGACCATGCACTGAACTTTGCTGTAAGTCACTTTATTTAAAAAAAAATAATCAAATCTTACTTGCCTCCTCTGAGGGTGCATGTGTGTAATCTGTGTTTCTATCTCCAGAGCAGCAAACTTTCCACAGGTTTTCATTTTCTTTATGCTAAATGGATGAGATATATTGAAAGATTATCTCTGTAATGGTCATATTTATCTCCTCGTGTGCGTTTGTTGAGCTAGTCTGGAAAATAAAGAGTAGTAGCTTAAATTTTGATGTTTGAGGTGCGCTGACTGTTCTATCTGTCTGTATGGACCTTGCCATAGTAAACATATTAACTGCTGTATGCTGCTTATGTATTCAGTAAGAGGTGGCAGGGCTTACCTTACATACTCGATATGGCTTGAACAAATTACAAATGGTTCTAGGTTTATCTGTAGTCCTTAGGAGAAAATAAAGTTAAACTTACCAGTATAGCCTAGATAGATTCAACCAAACATGCAAGAGTGTCTCTCAAGATAGTATCCTTCAGCTACAGCATCTCTGTTTTAGTCCTGTGCTTCTCCTGTCTGTGTGGTGGATACCTGATAAGTCAGTAAAGTCCCCTAAGGAGTTGATGTGTGTGTAGCAAACATCTGAATTTACTGGGCTAATTTGAAAAATCATAGCACGTTTGTCTTACTTGAACTATTTCCAAATGTTTAATACAGAACTGTATTAGTAATTCGAAACTAGAGGGTTTTATTCTGCCCTTACAAGCGTAAGGAGCAGTGGTTGTGCTTTGCGCTTTCCGGAGCAAACCCCCGGTAGGGATCGCGCGCGGGGCGGCTCCGCAGCGGCGTTTCCGTAGTGTAGTGGTTATCACGTTCGCCTAACACGCGAAAGGTCCCCGGTTCGAAACCGGGCGGAAACACTGGCGAGGCTGGCGCTCCTTCCCCGGGAGCGGGGCCCGGCGGCTTTTTATGCCTCCCCTTCCAACTCAAGATATTCCACGATTCTGTGACAGCCCAAACAGTACAGTCGGTGTGTGTGGTCTTGAGAAATTCCCGGTGGGTGTGAAGCCCCGCGGCGTGCGTGTGTGTCTGTGTGTGCAGCGCACGAGCACACCGAAATAGGCAAAAAAGCCTCGGGGGAACAAGTGGGGGAAGCAACTGCTTCGTTTGCTGAGAAATAGGCTCCTTCAGTGATTCTTTCAGTTCCTGCCATGCAGTAGAGCTGGGCCTCTGTTTTCAGTTCCTGGCAGAGCATTTGTCAAAGTTTTCTTTAGCTGGGATTGGAACAGGAGGAACAGGATAGTCAGAGAGTTGTTTACAGTCAGGTGAAGGTTTTAAGAGATGAATGTTGGCTTTTAACCTTTAAATTAAAGTAAAAATCTTGCATTAGCTTGAAATTCAAAACCCACTGCTGTGGAAGGCTTTGTTGCTTTTAGGGGCAGAGAAAAGAAATATCTCTATATTGGGTTAACATGCTTATATATGAATACAAATAGAAAAGTAAGAAGAAACTTTTATTATAATGTAACAGAAGGATTGCTCCTAAATGTTGGATTAAAAGTTATTTATCTCTCCAGGAGACCTGGCAGTGGTAAATGTCTCTCCTTACTGTTGATTTATAAAATGATATTTGATTCAAGTGCGTGTAGTACCTTTATTTAAGTTTTACTTCAATTGTTTTAATGGCAATAGTTCCTCATGTGGCCATTACTGTCAAGAAAATCTGTATCACCTGCAAGAAGTGGCTGATGTATCACAACTTTTTTAAATTGCCATTAATGTTAGTACAAATTCTGCAGTCATGAAAATTTCAATTTCTTTTTAAAAAGAAAAATGCCAAGGAAACTTCAAACAGCAAAAAACCTAACATGCAATATAATATTCTCCAGGCTGTTTTAAAGAGAGGCAGACTGTAATGGTATTAGGCACAACTGTTAATGTGGTAAACATATTACCATCTGTGCTGATGCTACCTGGAAAAAACCCTGTTGTTTCCAAATGATCTGATGGTGCCAGTACACACTCCTGGGAGCTGTGATAAAGGCTCATATACAAGTTGTGAGAGTGTGAGGTGAAGATGACTAATCTCAATTTCTAAAGCTATTTGTAACAACTCCTGGGGAAAAAACAGCCCCAAATCACAACTTTTGTCTTTCTGGGACTTGTGTATTAAAGGCCACAACTAAAATATGTGTGGATGTTCTTCAGAAATGGTTTCACCTCATCCAGACTGCAGTCCTGTTGTGATAGGTCTGCCACAAATACAGATTAATTCCAACATTTTATACTTGCTGCTACATAGTAGTTTGTTCTTACAGAGAGGACTTCCCTTGAAAATTAACCTAAGTGCTGATGGGCTGGATCCAAGCTGTTTTCACAGACTGGTACCTCCTACCACCACCTTTGTCAGCATTCCTGGCTTTTGGCCACTGCCAGCCACAAGCAGCAGTTGAACAGCTGCAGTGACTCACGTGCAGCTTTGGCCTGTGGATTTGTGTGTTGTGTTGGTTTAACAGGTGGACTCAGTGGCCTTAGAGGGCTTTTCCAACCTTAACAATTCTGTGATTCTGTGTAATACAAGCAAAAGGGGGGACATAGTTGCATTGGAGGTGGGTAACTCAAGGTCACAAACTGAGCAGAGGAAATGACTGAAAACTGGTTCAGTAGCTTTTATGTGCTGAGATAGTGAGCCCAGGCTGCTCAGGAGTCCAGTGACTATGTACACATGCCCTCATCTAACCCAGGGAAGCAGCATTTCAAAATACATTTGAAACCATTTTGTTGAGTTGTGGCTATGTAGCAAGTATTGATGGTCCCAACAATTTTTCAAATCTCCATCCAAGTCGCTTAACTGGAAGTCTAAGAAAGGTTTCAGTCTCTGGAGCCTTCCTCACCTTTGGCTTCAAACAGCTGTAAAGCCAAAGGCCAGAACCATGCTGGAAAATGGTCAGTTTGTTTGGCATGTTGTGAATAGGATTGTTAGCAAATAGGATACAATCATAACATTACATACTACCTGTCACTCAAAGTCTTTGTGATTACTGAGCTAGTAGAAATGGCTTTTTGTCTGGTTTGTGGGGTTGTTTGTTTGCTTTCCCTGTGTGATGTACATACTTCTTGTATAGAAATTCTGGAAGTTGTAGGGAAAAGGAAACTTCAACAGAATTTCACTTTCAAAATAATACCAAATCAGAGCAAAAGACTTAAGTAGTTCTGGTAACCTTAATGTCTTTTTTAATGACTGGTTATGAATATAATTTAAAAACATACTATTGAAGTTAATACAGCAAACTCACTGAGAATGTTGATGCTTTTTTTCCTTAAGGTAACAATTTGCCTTGGATTTTTAATATTCAGCAGCATCATGTCATAGTATATGTAGTTAGCCATGAGCCTCTGTGAAGTGTTCAGCAGACTAGACTGAATGATTTGAAGTCAGTGAAATGGTTCTGGACCAAGCCCAGGACAGAAATAAGTGTGATAAGGCTACAAATGTATTTGTGCATGTATGTGTTAATAGTTACATGTAGCCTCAGTAGAAGTATTGGGTAAAATAAGTGTGGCATGGGCTGGGAATATTGACTCTAAGGCCTTCAATCTTGTCTTTAATTTAGCTTATTTCTCATATCACGGAAGGAAACCGTCCTGCTCAACTTGGAGAAGATGCAGTGGCCTCCTTTGCAGATGTGGGATGGGTTGCTGAAGAAGAAGGAGAAGTCTCTACAAGGCTCAATCATGTTTCCCAGATCTTCTCTCTGAACTTCTGAACTGAGAGGAAAAAATGTTGCTTCTCTCTGGTGAGAATCTGCTGTGCATTGCAATTAACAGAGAGCACTTGAATGCTGGGAGAAGGGAGAGGGAAGATCCAGAGGCAGGGTCTTGAAAAGAAGTAGTAGATGTTTAGTCTAACAGGACTGTGAAAGAAGGACTGGTTTGAAAACATACAGGAGAGTGGCTTTATACAAGGAAGGCTATGGGTTTTATTTAGTTATTTGTTGCAAAGCGTTGCATGCCATAGCTTCAAGCAGCCTTGTCCCCACAGAAGTGTCTGCTGTGGTATGGCACGGTTGCCAGCACTGATTCTCCAGTTCTGAGATTTTCATTAATGTGGGGCAGTACTGTACAGCTTCCTCATTAGCAGCAATGGTCATTCTGACAATCCAGTAATTAGCACATTGTTTTTCACCTTTCTGGTTAAGGCTCTGCAGTCTGTTAAATGCAGTTGAAAAGATGGGGTTGATATTTCATCTTTATCTTCATAAGGAAAACTAGCAAGGGAACCATGTGAGCACCTGTGTCCAGAATGATGGGATAGATACTGTTGTGTTGGACCAGGGGTTCTACACAGCACTGTCCCTGCATGAAACAGGTTGGCTGAAGGGATGAAGTTCTCTATTCCATCCTACTCAAATTGCTGCTCAGACCAGCCAAGAACAAAGGTACAGTTCTATACTGCAGAGTTTTTTGTTTTAAATAAACTAGCCTTCCAGAGAAGGGCACAGATTGTTGGCTTTGGAGATTACTGGAGGATACTGTTCTTAATTTGAAAGCATGAATAGGTTAGTAATGGCTTAGATGCCCTTCAATATGACTTGCTACAGTAAAGTTTTGCATAACAAACATTCTGGCACTGCCACATTAATTTCACAGACACAGAGGGGAGTCACGGAAATCAACACTTGTTTGGGGAACAGTGTTTGTGAAGTCTATTTGATACTAAGGAAATTAACTGTCCAATACTACTTTTGTTTGCACAGAAACATTTTGTTTAAGGATTGAACTGTAAAGCTATTATGTTTAATGGAGGCAACAGGGAGAATGGCTCTTTGGTGCTTCAAAGAACCTATTAGGAAAGATGTAGGATGTACATATTTGCAGAAATGTTTGCATGGGAAGGGGGGAAGGGGGACAGATGGATGTGGGATGATACTAAAATAATCCTGGAGATATATAGTGACCTTAAGGCAAACAGCTTATAATGGAGCATGGCAAGTGAATTACTTAGCAAATATGACTATTTCAATGTGCACTGTTTATTATGTCTGTGCACAGTATTAGTAGTAGAGCTAGTATACATTAGGTGTTTTCCAGGCACTTGAAATTCTCTGTTTCGACAAGATCACATAGGTGTTACTGTTGAATATTTATTCACTGTGTAATTCCATAAACAGTCTTGCAGACGTAATTTTTTAATGTGAATGTAGTTTATAGAGGGAGCAACTGCATGACAAATCATTTTTCCCTAACCCCTAGTCAGAGCAGTAATGACAACTCAGGCATAATATTTTTCCAGTGTTAGATTCCAATCAAGACATTTCCTTAAAACACTATTACTGCTCTGAGCAGAAAATACCCTTTGTTATTTAGCTATTCTGCTCCTTTGAAGAGTTTCTAGAAGGCAGGTTTTAAAGAGTGAAGTGACCACTGGCTCCTTCCACCTTAGGTAGGGAGAGCAAGGAGGTGGCTGCTGTAGGAAGTATCCTGTTCTCAGCTGTAGTTGCTCTCTATTCCTGTCTAGATAACACCACCTAAAATTTATCATCCTTGATAATATTCAATTGTCCTTGATCAAATTTCTGCAAGTTCTACTTATAGAATTGTGAATAGTTTGTATTGGAAGGTACCTTTAAAGGGCATCTAGGCCAAGCCCCCTGCAGTGACAGGGACACCTTCAACTCGATCAGGTTACTCAGATACTGGAGATAAATGGTTTAAAAATGTTGTTGTCTTTGTAAGGGCTTATTTGACTTACCTGAGTTCAATAATGCCTCAGTATTTAACATGGCTTGAGCTTTGATGGATAATAAAGGAAGGCAGCAGAGTTGAATTTCCTTATGAGAAGAGGAGGGCAGGTCTTGGACTCTTCAAAACCGTATGAAGTTTTTTCTCTGTAGTTCTAATTATTGGGGTAGAAAACTAGATGTGTGACCCTTTCCAATCTACTGGCAAGCAGCCTCTGCATCACTAAGATGTTTCATGTACTTCGTATTTCCAATACTGCTAGAACTGGGGATTGTCCCAAGTCAAAAAAGTACAAAAAATATTCTGTGAAATTAATACACTCTTCCTACTTCAAAGGACTCAACAAGTGCCTGTTGGCAGCCCATGGGCTGAAAAAAAAATCTTACTTCGAATAAAATATACAATAGGTATGAGGTAGAGAAATAGATTGGAGTGAGGGGGAATGTATTCCTTTGTTCTTCTGAAATGAAGGGTTCTACAAAAAGCAAGCCCAGGGAAGAGAAGAAATACAGCTAGTGATGCAAACAGAAAGGATGTAAAGCTCTTATTTACTTTAAGCTATATAAGTTCTTGGTGGAAATGATTTGTGTAGTAGATTTTTGAAGTCAGCTCTATCAACTTGTATTTCTGGTGCGTAGGTAATGTTGCTTTAGCTTTTATCTATTATGAAGCCTTTAAAATACCTTGTGATGTTTTTGTTACAGATCAGAAGTTTGGTCAAAAACAGCCCAGCCTCTTTCAGGGGAACTGCATCATTCCAGGAAGTCCCTACACAGACAGATGTCCTTACAAAACCCATCAGAAGAACCAGTGCCCAGGAGCACAGTGATGGCAAACGAAGAAGCATTGCAGAAGATCAGTGCTCTAGAAAATGAACTGGCCACTTTAAGAGCACAAATAGCCAAAATTGTAACCTTGCAAGAACAGCAGAACTTGACAACAGGTATTGAATTTGCTGTACTCTTAGCAAAAATCAGTTAATGGATTTGTTCCTTTTATTATTAATACTGTGCTAATTTATTTTTGTGAGATGCCACAACACTGAGCACTTCTCCATATTGTTTTGGTTAGCTTGGTAGACAGACATAGCACACTAACCAAGGAGTACTGAATAGGTCTTGAAGACAAGTGACCTGACAGATTTTCTGTATTTTCTAATATTCCAAGTGTCTTCATGTCTGTGCGTAAGCCTGCCAGAGTTCTGGATCTGTGAATGAGAGAAGAAGTATTAAACAGCTTTCAGAGCAAAGCTCATCATAAACATGATGGCTTAAACCAAACTAAAAGAAAGTAACTTAATTGCCAGCACTGAAGTCTTTCCATCCATTAATGAAATAGGCACTCTGATATCATTAAGTATTCTTGCAAGATGCTAATTATACTTTTGGAATATATAATACACATAACAAGTAACAGAAAAAGCAACTAATAGTTTACTGGAATCATCTCTGGGATCAGACACGTTGTCCATATGGAACCAAAAGGCGTGGACTGTTTTTGGCAGTAAATAGAAATTCAGGAAGAGGATTATTCTTTCTCCCCTTTCCTTCACCTCCGACTGCCTTCCAGTTCTAAGTCTTCAAAGATTAGCAGGAGATGGCCCTTGTCGAATGCAGATGACAGGCATTTGGTTTTAACTCTTTCCTAAGATCACTTAGCAAGTGCAGTCTTGCCTGTGTTTGTGTTAAAAATCATATTCTGATTCTTCAGATGCTTTTGTCTGTGAACTGATAGCAGTTTGTTTATTTTTCCTGACCTGCTCCTATTCAAAACTATGAAATAGTTCTAAGGATCACATGGTTTCACTTTTGAATTTTAATTATGAGAGAAACAGCACGTGTGAAATAACGAATAGCTTATTCTTAATTTTTTTTCCTTTACCTCTATTTATTAGGGAAGTTAAATTTTTATTTGATTTTATCATCTTTACCTCCCTCTTCTGGTAGAACAGGGTAATGACGCTGTGTGTTTGCCAACATGTAAACAGAACAGACTCCTCTGTATTATCTACACACTTGATAACCCAAGCCTCAAAACTCTGATTTGATCTGTTTTTTCCGATTTCCTTAAAGGTGCACTTGAGCAGAGGTTTCTTCATTTATTTGTCAGGTTATTACTACTATTACATTCATAACACCAGTTTTTACCTAAACCATACAGGGAACTTGAAATCAAGATTATTGTGAGAATCTCAATAGATGGCCTAAAAATCCTTAACCTCGGAGAGCTGGCATCAGTTTCAATTCAGGTGCTGTTTGAGCTCTGAAATTTACATTTAAAAATCTTGTATGGTGATTTCTTATTTGTGATGGTAAGTGGAAAGAAAAACTGGTCACATTTGGCAGATTGTGACTTCCACCTCAGTACCTGCTTCTCATAAGAAAGTGAGTAACAGTAGGAACAGAACATGGCCCTGAGATGTGCTCAGCTGGTTAGAGCATGGTGCTGATAATGCCAAGGTTGTGGGCTTGATCCCCATATGGGCCATTAACTTAAGAGTTGGACTTGATGATCCTCCAACTCAGAATGTTCTGTGATAACTACAAGATGTGGTGACACCCATCCCATTGCAGTAATCAGGAATGCACCTAGAATTTGAACTGAAAATTCAAAGGACATTTCTCACTCTTCAAGAAGGATTTTTATGTGGCTTTTCAGCTGGTGGTTTAGGAATGAAGAAGTTATGTGACAATGCAAAGGTGGCAGAGGGGAGACAATTACATTTATTACAGTGATGTTCTTACCTAAGCATTTGTGAGATGGAAACTGACAGATTACGCATTTTTCATTTGCAGTTGGGTCAAGTCCAGTTGCTTCAGCTGCTGCCCCTGTTGCACCTCCACCACCGCCACCTCCTCCCCCACCACCACTCCCTCCCTCAGGTCTGCAGCAGAGCAAGTCTGCAATTGATCTCATTAAAGAAAGGAAAAACAAAAAAACAAACTCTGGCCAGAGTGTGACAGAAAACGGGCCAAAGAAGTCTGAAGTACCAAACATGCTAGAAATACTCAAAGACATGAACAGTGTGAAACTACGCTCAGTGAAAAGGTAATAAATACAAATAAGTATCAATATACTAACATTTGCATTAATGATTTGGTTTTATAACTCAGAACTATTTCAAGGTGAGACAGCTGCTGATTTAACCTCTGACAAACAGAATGCAAAAGCATTCACAACTGTTTGAGTTTTAGACTGTGCTAATGCTTCTCATTTTCTTTTCTAGATCCTCAGAAGGTACAAAACCTAAAGTGGCCGACCCTGCAGATCCTGCAGCATTAATAGCAGAAGCTCTCAAAAAGAAGTTTGCTCATCGATACCGAAATGATAGCCAAAGTGAAATAGAAAAAGTTATTCCAAAGACTGAAACAAAGACACAGACTGAGGTAGTGCTGGTGAGTATTGTGATGCTGAACACATGCTTGGACTAAATTATACTTGTGAAAACAAACGTATGTCTTTCTGCCAACATATGGAGGTACCTGCAAGTTAAGCATCCCTGTCCACAAACCCTTGTGAAGTACTGCTGACGTGCCAGGATTTGTGGCAATCCTGTTTTTAGTATCGAATCTTAGGATTTTGTGCTGTCTTGGCCCTAGGTTTAAAAAGTCCTGTTATTTTTGTTTTGTCATTTTTTTTAAAAGAAAGTGTTTTTTTCTGTTGCCACAGGCATCTGATAGTCTGAAAACTCCATTGCTAAGTGCTCATACTGGAATCAAATATGAACTGAGTTTGCTTGTTACTACCAACCGTAACTAGTGTTCAGATAGTGCAGGTGAGACTTTGAAGCAAGATCCTGAAACATGTTACCTTTTGTAGGAATGCAGAAAGCAAATTGTTCAGAATGCCTGCAGGATCTTGATACAGGGAGTTTCTTCCAATAATTGGAAATAAAAACAGTTTCTTAACAGTGTGAGAATGTTAAAATTAAATTGTATTTAAAATCCACATCATGGCACAAGTTAATAATGGCTTCTCGTTGATTTGAAGTGGTTTTTAAGCAGTGAATGTTCAAGACAAGTTTCTAGCAATGTACACTTACTTGAAAACCAAGCTGGTATAGATCAATTTTGTTTGTAAGCAATCCTTGAAGCCCTGTGCTATGGAACTAGAGAAAAGAGGGAGATTTTTTCCCTTTATACATTTGAAAAAATGCAGATAAAACTCCAAAAGCTGTCTCTGAATTAAGTTTTAAGGAAAATAACATTCCCAAGCCACCAATCTCAGGATTTTTGAGTACTTTAGCTAATTAATGTTGACTGACTTGCCCTCTGGTTTTGGCCTTTAAAGTTGTGTTTCTGTAACGCTCAGGCTTTTTTCACAACTAAAGGCCAGATATTTCCTGAGAATTAATCACTGCCTCTGGCAAGTCAGAGCTGCTCTAGCAGGTCATTAGCTGCCTCATTGGAGTAATTTCAGCCAATTGCTGACACAAGTTCCCCTTTGCTTTGTGAAATCCATATGCAGAGGAGCAGGTTGATAGAGGAAATTGTTTTTGCCCAAGTTCTGCTTTTACTTAAAATTTGGATGGATAGTAGCTCAGCAAGGTGTCTGTTGAAAGCAATCTGAACATGTTTCTGGTTTCCTTTTCAGTTTGGACCACACATGCTGAAGTCTACAGGAAAAATGAAGACTTTAATTGAAAAATCCTAGTGAATTAAGGTCACTATGCAAAAGACTGTTGAGCTGTTTTGTCTGAAATATTTTATGTTGCAAATAGCACTAGTACTGAGTGGTCTCTTTCTTACAGCACAGAAAGATCTTATATGAAGTAGGAGTGAGGCACTAAACATGTTTGTATGTAATTTATCAAGGGGAATAAATTGGACCATTATTCTCAGGTATTAATTTTGCATTCAAGCCTGGCTTTCCACTCAGATTTATGGGGTGGGTTTAGTTTATTAACACTAAGTTATATATGCAACATTCTTTATGCATAACTGACCACCTTAAAAATCTGTGTACATGTTAATGATGATGGTGATACACCCTTAAGTTAATATCATTTATGTGAGCTCTACCTGTAACTTGCACTACAATGTGTAATTTGACGTTGAAATTTTCATGTTGAAGTCTTTCTTTTAAACTTAAGCAAAATTTTATTCCAAAGAAACGCTGGAGGCATTCTGCTTATTATTGAAACAAAGTAAAAACTTGAATCTGCTGCAGAGGTCAGCTAAATTTTACGTAGTAGCACATTTTTGTGCAGGGTTTTTTGTTTGTTTCAAATGAGCTTGCAAGGATAAGAGAGTAAAACCTGCTCATGTCACCCTGTGGCCATTATAAAGAGTGCAGGACAAGTGAGTACATCATGCTGTGGGACTCTCTGTGAATAGGTAGCGCAGTGAATTTGAAATAGCCAGTAGATAGCAGCAGAGTAAATGAATAACAATATGTGTTAATTAGAGTAGCTAAGAAAAAGTACTGTGGGGTTCAAGTTGCCAAAAGTATATTGCTCACCTGTGCTGCTCTAAGAGATGCTTGTGGACACCTTTCTCCCCAGCCGTTTCAGGTCCCTGGATATATTCGTGGCAGCTGGGACTTGCACAAGCCCTCGTGGTCCTGTTTGCAGAGAAGCCCTTGCACATGACCTGTTTTCCAGAGGAAGCCCTTCTGGGGCCTTCCCATAGCAGCTGTTTTGCTGCCAGACCCGCACCAACCACCTGAGCCACACGTGTAGAAAAGGCTCGAGCTAAAAATACAAAAAAGCTGTTTGGGAACTGAGAGCTACAGCTTAGCTACACAATGAAGTTAAGCCAAGCTTTGCTCTGACTGTAGATGAGAGTAGAAAAAACTGAGCCTGGATATTTTGGTGCTCTAAGCTTATCCTGGCTCCTGGGACAACTACAACTGGCTCTGGGAGCTTCTCTTTTCTAGGAAAAGACAAAAGCAGCACTACTTAATAAAGACAGCAGAATGATGAGGTTACTGAAGATGAAGCTTTGCTGCTTATAACTGGAATGGAGGTTGTACAGTGGAGGAGGATGTTTTCTGGTGTGGAACTTGAAATTGTATTAATATGTACACATTGTAACTTCCTTCCAAAATGCTTTGCCATGTCTTGTCTTACTGATAGGCCATTCACCCCTTGAATTCTTTTAAATGCCTTTAAAACACATTTCTGAAAGTTAATTTTGGTTTTAAGTTTTGTATTTTATGCTCTATTGCCACTATGTAAAATTAAAAGCAGTTAAAATAAAGATGGCATATTTTATTTGTGGTACTCTACAAATAGCAGCCACAGTAAAGTACAGCTTACATTCTGTTACAGTGACTGTAAACCAATGTAGTGACAACCTACTTCCATTTCCTTCAAGACTGGTCTGCTTACCTTGCTGTGCAGGATTAACAGTAGAGTTAGTCTAGAACAGCTCCACACTGTTATTCAGCTACAGTCAGATTAAACAAAAAAAAGGTTATGAGGATCCAGGGAGAAGTTTATGCCTTACCACAAACATAGCAGGAAGGTACTTGTTTAACCATCCCCTGGTACACTGGGTTCCCCTGGCGGTCCAATTAAATAATTAACTTGTAAAATTCAGGATATCATGTCACCTATTAGCCTAGTTTAATAGGTGAGAAAAGCCACACCAGACGTCAGCCATTTGAACTGGGGTATCCAGTGCCCCAGAAAGGGGGTGAGCCTTATCACTGATGTAAAATTACTGTAAAAGAAATGTCATCCGCACAACAAAATAAAATCCCAAAGCTGACATCAAATAACTGAATACTATATCTTGTTATCTTTTTACTTGAAATCTTTTACACACACAGTGCCACTGCCCACAGATCTCCAGTGCTCAAACGAAGGACATCCACTCATGTTGGGCAGAGCCCTTAGATGTAACCTGAGGCCTGTTTGTATGTGTCCGTGAATATTGCTGGGAGCAGATCTGTGAATTAAAACTGACTGTGGTGGGGGGCCTGGCCCCCATCCCATGTTTCTGGGCTCCTGGGGGATGGGAGTGGCTGTGGTGCTTTAGGTGCCCTGCTCCTGACGTGCAGCTCCAAGCTCTCACGGGAAACGTTCAAGCTGCAGGAAATGTGGAAGCTCAATGTAGAGTTGTAGAAGGCATTTCTAGACAAGTCAAGAAAAGGCTTTTTTTTTTCTTTTTGAATTTGGTCCAATGTCAGAAGCTTCCATGTTCACCAAGATATGGGAGTAGAACCAGTCTTTCTAAATCCAATCTGGTAGGAAAAGACAAAGACCCCTTTCCAGGAAAGGTGGCTTAGAACAAAACTACTCATGTTTCACTCTAAGCACCCTGACAAGCTGTACTGATTCCTGTCAGAGCAGAGGACAGCAAGATGGCACAACGTTAAGGAATCACAGGCTCTTTATAAATACTGTATTGAAATACTGCTACATGCCTATTCATAAATCCATTAATTTTAACTTGCATAAAAATATGCTTATAAATAGCCTGCAACAGGTAGTGAAACTTTTAATGCAGTTGAGGCTCTTTAATCCAAGTCACATTTTTTACAAACATGTCACAGAGGACATCATCAGATACTGATTTTAGTGGTCATTTTGAAAATAGGTACAGTCTTGGCATATGTTTTATTCAAAAAGGTCCTAGAGCAGTCAGTACTCTTCCACATTTAACCCTACAAACCTGTTCAGGCTGTAGGGAAAGTTACCTGCAGTTTCTCTGTAGCAAGTTACTCACAGGCAGTCATTACCTCTGTGTTCTCACAGCTTCAAACACCACTGGGAAGTATTGCCCTTTCAAAGACAACCTGTTAAAAGGTGCTTTTCCGTTTCTGCAAGTTACATCCAAAGCTCATTGTCCCATCTGATCCTTCTCTGCTGGAATCGGAGAACAGCAAGAATTTGCACTGACAGTGAAGGAAGGAAGTTCACGCAGGTTCAAAAGAATGGTTTCATTAGAAATTTATTTGTTTAAACATGGCCACTTTGAGATTAATGATACTACTTCAGGGAACATGAAAGAATAATAAACAATTTTAGAAGGGAAACAATCAGGTAAGTCAGGATTTGCTTTTCAAACAGTAAAAGGCCAACAAGCTCCAAGAGGCAGTAAATTTTGGCATACAAGGACTAGTATTTTCAAATCCAAAAGTTGGCTTAGTTTTACAGTGGAAGCTGACTGCAACCTTAGCTACCTTTCCACAACGCTGGACTCAGTCGTAACTTAAATGTACAGGAGCATAATGTGAAAAGATTTTGTTTTATTAATTAAAAGTTAACAGCAACAGGCACATATTAAAATGAATATGGCAAAGCCTTTACAAATGGCTTTACGCTGAAGCTCTCTCCCAAAAATGGCTGTTGCAACAAACTGTAAACAGAATTAATAAACAGTCTTTTACAATAATAACAGGGAAATACAAATGAACTAAAAGAAAGCACCAGTTTCTCAAACTAGATTACAGTTGTGCTTACTGTACTTAAAACAATGTAAAACAAATTACAAAAATGGAATGTTTTAAGTTTAAAATTAGTCCTTTAATTTTGTCCTAAAAAACATTTTCTCCTTTTCCCATCAAAAACCCATCAGTGGGTAATGTTTCAGTAGAGGGAGGAATACGTAAACAATGCACTTTTTTTTTATTATTTTTTTTTCAAATCAAAAACAAATTTGGTCACTTAGCTTTGTGCATAGTTTAAGGCATCTGTAGCAATTTGTTACAGTTTCCTCCCCAGTGTGGCTGTTCATGAAATTGTCACATTCTAAAAGAATAAATTAAAAAAAAAACAAAAAAAGAAAAAATGTTGCCGTTCAAACCCTGCCCCGAGCCCTCCCGCCCTCCCCTGTCCCAAACGTACTCACGCACCCACACATACACACACGCTGCAGCGAAAGGGGCATTTGTACCCTTGTTCTGAAGGACACGCTTCCCATCCCACTTTATTTCAGATTGGCAAATACCCTGAGCTGATTATGGTGTTTAGACATTCCACCTTTTTCTTGCATGTGCAGTTCAAGTGTACAATAGTGGAAACAACATGCGATGTTTCCACTGCAGAATCGCAATGCAGTTCGGACGCTTCCCCCCACCCCCACCCCTTCCCAGATTCAGAAGTGTTTTTTTCACCATTAAAAAATTGCATTCCCATATAGCACTGGAGTTAAGCTTGGCTGTGCTCTATGATGAATGCTCAGTTCCCAGTGCACAAACAAAATCATGGCAAATGGGAGGCTTTTCTGGCATCCAAAGAAACAAGAGCTGCAGTCTCAGATTTGATCTTTTTCTTTTAAAAAAGCAAAAAACCCAAGTTAGTGGTTCCTTCACAGCCATGCGCAAAGGTTAAGTCTAGAACCGACAGTTTCAGAGTACATTTGTAAACATCAAGTCTTGCCAGAGGCAGCAGAGGATGGGCACTTCACATTTCCGTATTAAAACAGGGACTGAGTGGAAGGTATGCCTTGAACACATTTATGCAAGTCTTGCTAAATTCCAAGGGAGCGAAACAATCCATCTCAAGTTTTAGATTTGAAGACCGTATTCCAAATTTCACCAAAAAACCAAAGCCATGTGGCACAATGAAGCTTTTGTCCTGTTGCTCCAAGGCTCAGTCACTGCTGTGCTTTGCATATTCAAGGTTCCGAACGAAAACCAACGGAGGCGGATGCATATTGCTCTATGTTTAGGTCTTGCGGCTTAAAAAAATTCTGGTTCAAAATGGTCTGTGTCAAAGGAAAACTTGGAAATAAATAATGCTGGCATCATTTTACCATTTTACCAAAACCTTGGGCTGGCACGTATCTTCTTTAATCCAACCATGCAGATACCAATAGAAGAGGCAGTTTTGTCATGAGGATTGAGGTCAGGACAATCGAGGTTCCTGAGGTAATATGTCTGAGTCCATTTCCTCAAAAGTAGGGTCAACATCTTCACCACTGCCAGACTGTTCCCTCTGCACTCCCTTCCAGCTTGCCTTGTTCAGTCCCAGGTGGCCAAGCATTGTCTGTGACAGCCTGGTGTTGGAAAATCGGGCCCATTCCCCAAACAGAGGTTCCACTAAGTAGGTCATAAAGCCTTTGAAAAGAAGCAGAGACAAATGAAAAAATGAAAACAAACCCAGAGAAAAAATACTCAATCTAAATATTTTAAACAGAATTTAGTAGCAAAAAGTCAATGTGTCAAACTACTATTCTCGTGCATTTAAAAATTCATTTCAATATTTACAGCACCTTTACAAAATAATGTCTCAAAATGTAAAAGATTTTACTAATCAGTCAGAACAGCAGCAATATAAAAGAAGGTTAATTTGTAATGCAGTTTAACAATAACCAAATAAAAAAAAATATTGGGGAACATGGGGGGATTTTATAATGAATTGCCCCACAGACAGTCTGAACTATACTACAGAGGAGAGAAAGAAAAGAATACTTCTTTCACAGTATTAAGCCAGCTAAAAGTACTTTAAAATACAAATTCTAGAAATCTTTTAAATAAGGCCACAAAACATCAACACACATTTATATAAATGTTTGTGTGTTTATATACAACTTTGTGCATTTTCACTTATTTGTAGCGTCTATTTCCATGAACCAAAAATTCCAGGGTAAGATGACCAAAATTTGTGTCAATTACAGAAATGTATGATTTTGTAACATTCTACATTAAACCAGTGCAGCTTATTGAACACATCAGCTTTTGTGTCAATTTAAAGCACTAATTCATAATGTGTTTGTGGTCAAATTTACTCTTTTCTTTACTATGCTTTTAACTGAGTCCCATTCGACCTACATAAGCAACTTATTTATTAAAATAATATAAAAAGACATTTTACTATTTTAAATCCAACTCAAGTTAGCAAAAACTATTAATATAATGGCTATTCCCCACTCTCCATCAAACCTCCATCCACCACCCCCTTTAAAGGTTGCATTTAAAGGAAATGCTGACATTCCAGAAAGCTAAACCCAGAGAGCTGGAGCCCTGTTGGGGCAGTCTCGCTGCAAAGACACCCGAGACCACATGGCAAGGGGAAAGAACCCTCCTCTTCCCAAAACAGCCACTTCAGGTGAGGAAAGTTCTTCTTGGAAGAAGCATGGGAAAAGTCAGACAGCTGTGTCCCATGCTCTGTACCTGCTCTGTGAGCAAACAAAGGGGCTCTGGTTTCCAATGAATTGTTTACGAGAGGTGTTGCAAACAAGAAATTTTATATAGCAAATTGAAATAAAATTGCTCCTGGTAATGAAGTGCTGCCACACACACACAGAGCAGGTACAGCCTCTACGAAACGTATCCAAAAGGTGCTTTTTACAAATTCCATCCTGAAAAATATCTACTAAAATAAACTGAACTGCAGTTACCAATCTGGATGTTGGCAATAGTTTCTGTCTGTCGGTCACAAAGTGGACTCACACCCAAGTGATATTTTTTTTCAATATCACCTAAAGAAACAGAAGTATAATACAACCGTTAAGTCATCAGTCACCAAATCAAACACCAACAGAGGTGAACTGTGCAAACCTGCTAACAAGGACAGTATCTTGCAGCTGGTGGAATGCATTTACTTATCTCCCTATCTCCCAAAAAAACAAGTAGATCTGTCAGTGAGACTAGCAGTATTTATATAAATACTGTATTTAAATACTTTGTCTTTTTCATCAAACAATAACTGAACAAAAAACATAGAACCAGAGGCTTCCTAAAGGATTAACATACTCTTCCTTGCAAAACCTCCTAAACCGTCACAGAAACAAAAAATTAAAATCCCCACTTAGCAATATAGAATAGAATAGCTCACCCTTCAGGAATTTCTGGCTAAAGGCAATTTGTTCTGCTTCCCCATCACCTTTATCCAAGACTAAGCCTCACATGATTAGCAAATAAGAGTCTGTTCCCCATTTACCATACCCACATGCAAATCAGCAGGTCTCAAGTCAGCTAAACTAGCCTTAGTTTTATTATTAAAATGTAGTAATAATGGAGAAAATTCACTCCATTTGTCAATTAAAAGCTTTATTAGTTGCTTATATACATAGTCTTAACAGCATGGTAACTAAAATTCTCCCTGTCTCTCACCTGCTTACCAACAGGCCTCGCAGCTGAAGTTTAAATACTGAAGACTCATGATGAACAAATTTTATCCTTTACTGAAGCCACTAGGTAAACTGAAAGTGGCCATAACTACTCATCTGAAGCACCTTTCAGGCTGATGGATGTATTGCACCAGCCACTCTAGGCCCAGATTCTAAGCAGATTCTTCACTGAGTTTCAGTAATTCCAACCTTTTGCAAGTACAACCCATGAAAGTAAAAAAATCCCATACTTCACTGTACATCTGTTAATTCTAAATATAAATGGACTAGGACTCATGGATGTTCTCTCCACACTATAAATACATTGTATACTAACAGATACTTCTACTCTTACTTGCCTTGATGGAAGAACTCCTCTGTTACTTTCTCACTCCACTGCTTGCTCAGCTCCCACGTCCGACACGGGTTACAAATATCCGCACACTTCAAAGCCATCTAACAAGTCAACACACAATGTCAGAGCATCTTTCCCTCCTGTAATTATTTATTTCCTGATGGTAGATTATTTAAGTTTTCAGAACAACAAACCTACCTAACATTTGTGCTCCAAAGTTATGTTCTGTAAGATTTGGAAAGTACTCATGGAACTATCAGTTCTCATGATCATCCCTGAATAACATGGAAATTCAGTCAAGTCAAAGTATTTCAGGGGCACTATATTTAGTATATTCACTGGTACAGGAGCCAAAATAAAATTCAGAAAAACAGCATTTTCCATTCCTGGCTCTGAAGCTCATTATTTTTAGTAATGGTTTGCACAAGGCAGAACTTCCCATCTGTCTGTTCACATTCTTTTATAGTCCACAATATGAATCCAATTAGAAAGTGTCTATAAACCTAAAAAGAATCTCAAGGTTTTTGTTTTTAAAGTTTGCTAAAGCTCACTATCAGAGCTGCAAACTGATTCACAACAGTAAGTGCTTTCCTTTCAAAAACGTGTTCTGACAAAGCATTTCACACTTCTGAGGCTGCAATGGTGTTGTCAGAAAAGCTAAACCTTGTCTTGGAAATACACCTTTCCTTGCTTTAGCAGCTCTAACTTAGACTTACCAAGACACACCATCACTTGGGAGAAGTGCTGGGGAAGGGAATTCAAGTGGAGGGAACAACCTTTTTGTAATGAAACAGGATGACTAAAAGATAGTTCTGCTTCATTTTGAAAGGAGGAGAAAGCCTGGCAGAAGTAATATTTAGCATTTTTAAATAAATTATTTTTGATGCTAAAATGATGCTTTCAAGAATATTACCAAAAAGATCACCTGTAAAATGAAGTGCCGATGGTTTGCATTCTCTAAACATAGGTCTCCTCTATCCAAATGGGATCGAAACATGGACAGATACTCATTTTGCTGACTGATGTCTGTGGCAAGAATGAGGTCGCCTATCTGGCTTTCCATCAGCTGCCTGAAATTACCAAACATTCAAGCATAACAATTAAGAACAAGTCATCATTAGATTTAGATGTCTTTTTATCATATTTGTTATTACACAAATACAAGCTTTATAATCAGCATTTTCACTCAAGTGTTTTGTTTGTTTGCTTTGTTTTGCTGAAAAAGTCTTACAACCTCCAGAGAAATACAGGGACATTTCACTGGCAGCTTTCAGGAAGATTTTAAGATAGTTTTTAGCTTTTTTCCTCCCCGCCCCTAACCTTTTTTTTCTTAAAAGTGCACTAATTGTTCAAGATTATTTCTTCTTAAGAATAGGTGAAGAGGGTCTATTTTAAACTACAGCTGTGGTGGCAGAATGAGAAAAGTCTGTCAAGTTTAATTGGAAAAGGTGCTTGACTACATGGATACACTTCTACAATGTGCTCAGAGTAAATTTCATTTTCCGAATATCACGTTGCACCATGAACTGCTTTACTGCACCAGCACAGTATCCAGGAATTCTTAAAATAGAACATAATCTAAATTTTGCATTCAAAACTTCCATGCAATAATTCATCTTGTTTTGCAAGGCTGTCTTACTCAAGTGACAGCTTGCTTACATCTCAAACTCATCTATGCTATTTGGTATAAACATACCTGTTTTCTAATGACATATGTGCAAATAAACCAGACTCTCTCAGCAACCCCACTGCCGATCTCCAGTGATGGTTCTCTAATACTGAGGTATTCTGCAAATGAAAAGGGAATAACACCTATCAATCAACCCTTGTATTAAACTGCAGAGCTATATATCAAGAGCAGACCAGACACTTTTGCTGTGTTTTGGGGTTGATGCTTTAATTTCTTCTTTTATTTTTTTTTCCAAGGAGGTTAAAATGCACAACTCCCGAATACTTTGTTGATTTGCATAATTTTTTTATCCCTGTGTCACGGAAACAATGTCTGGATTCAAACCTACCACTAGCTAAACACATCACAATTTATACTCCTTTTCTGTACTACTCAAGCATTCTCCAAACCTGTTTTTGACAAAACCACTGATTCTGTCCTTACCTTATATAAAGTCGCTAAATAATGGTTTGTTTTAATTAGGAAAGGTTGGTTAACACCTGGGTGATCCAAATCATGTGTGGCAGCTGCTATTAAACTGAGCAGGACATCCCATGGAGTTAAAGATTTGGAAAGCTGCAAGGCAAAACCAATAAATGTTAGTAATGCACGTACACCCTTAGAAAAAGTGCACGAGTGTTGCATTTTTGGGTTTTAGTAATTAACAGACAATAAAAATTCAGAAAAAATTTTGAAGATGTGAAACTGATATTTCACTGACCACAGTATTTCTCTCCCAAAAGCTACAAAATTTCAACACTGGTTTAAGCATTATTCTTTCTGAATAATAAGGTTTAGTCTTAAAAAACGCCAGCACACAAAATCCTACTTTCTTTTTGGTAACGAAGTACTATTCCTAACCAAATCCCATAAAAGTAGAAAATTCTTAAAGTTAGCTCTCCTCCTCATTTACCAAGTCCATCTGTACATGTCAATTCTGCTTTAAATACATACTGTATTTTAAAAAGCATAAAACCCTTTTCTTAAAGGGAAGCAACTAATGTTCTGGAAGACTTTAGAACTGTTCAGAATGGATTTCTACTGTTACACACAATTGCATTTCAAAGTCCACCAGGACCAGAACCAAAGGAGGAAAATCTGTCACAAGTAAGTATTTTCAAGAAGTATGTGTGTGTCAACTCAGCATGCAACTGCACAGACTTACTTTCACTGCTCATAGCTATTACTCCTTATGGGTGAGGGGTTTGTGAGTTAAATTTAGTAATAAAGTCTAGCTCGCACTAAAACAGAGAGGACAGTTCTGCCCATACAAAAGGTGAAATGCAGTAAACACCCTGCAAGGACAGAAGTTTATATTCCCTGTTGCATTTGCCATATATCATGCCTCATGTTTTTAATGTACTTTGGTGCAACAGAACCTGTAGCTGTGTATGTTACTAAAAATACAAAGTCTATACTTCTATCAAAAGCATCACAAAACTTCCATCACGAATATTAAACAAAAAATGCTCAGAGCTTCCAAACTGCATGCCATAAAAAAGCTCATCGTGTATCAGCTCTGATTTGGCTCACTGCACCAAGTGATCTGAGAGCAGCACTGAGAAACTGAGTGGGAGGAGTGGGCAAAGAGCCTCTGAAAAACACCCAGGGAGCCAGAACTTACTTGTTTTTACCTCAGAAGCACAGTAAGGAGCTATGCTATTCAAGAAAATACCAGATTGGTGATCATCTGCATAAAGGTAGATAACTTGTCTCACCTGTCTACAAAGCACTACAGTTTCCAATTTAATACAGAAAAACAGGATTTAGCCCTGAAATTGTCCAAGACATCACTCAGAGCAGCCTGACATCAGTCCAAGTAGTAAGGAACAAATGCTCAACTAGCTCAGCTCCTCAGAGGCCTGTCACTCTGCCCTTTCTTAAAAACAAAGGCCAAAGAGAAGTCCCAATGTATCGCTATAAACTGCCTCTAGCAGAAGCGTCCTGATCAGTAACATCAAAGATGAGCAAAGCAAGGGTAACGATAATTTTTGGAACACAATACCCACTCCAAAGGATAAATACACAAGTTTATTATTGCCAGCTCTGACTCAGGCTGCAATTCTAAGCAAATGTCGTGGGGCACAGCACTATATTAAACAGCTGCAACCTTAATTCCCCTACTCTGGTTCAACTTGAAGTCACATAAAATACAGTATCAGCTCAGAGAANACACACACAACACATTCCTAAGCACACAGACAAAAATACATATATTTCTGCATGTATGTGTGATGTGAAAATGAGAACATCCCCTTACCTTAGGCTCTTTTAAGTAACAGTGCATGGCCTGAGTCACATCAGCAGCATGAACTGCATTATGATAAGGGTTTTGACTGTGATAATCTTCTTGAACCATAACTGCAGGAAAATAACAAATATCCAAATTTAAATAAAATAGCAATTTTTCAAGCAACATTTTATATTCCCTTACTAGGCACAGAAATATGCAATATCCCAAGTTACACACACATAAAAACATCACAGTCAATAAATCATCAGTTGAACCACAACACAGGTATGAGATTTTTATGCGAAGAAACAGTATTTCCTAAAGGAAATCAACTACATGTGAAGTCACCTCAGAGCAATAATTAAACAACTTGAAATCAATACATAATCTGAGAGACTTTGAGACCTTTCCAGGGAAGGCTCGCTTTGATAATCTAGACTGATTGGATAGTGAGGCAAC
>WEIV01021951.1:69425-118806 GCA_013390005.1 Calyptomena viridis
TTACCAGAGCATCAGGATGACTTCATATCATGCCTTGAAAACAGACAGGATTAGAGAAATTAGACACTGCTTTCCTGTCATAATCAAGTGCTTTTCTTTCCCATTTAGGAAAGTGGTCATGGAAAGCCACCTCTACATTTTTTTAGGCATCTTCTCATATGGGCACTCAGGCCAATTTAAGCCTACATGCAATTTAGAAAAGAATCTTGTGTAAATGATGGTCTCACTAACTACTACCATTCCCTATTTAACTTCTTTCTTGCTTTCTTCCTCTTTCATTCATTTTCCTGGCTGCCTTCAAAGCGTACAGGCAGAATTCTTTAAAGGGCACCAATATTAGCTTGAGTACATGGAATGAAAGAACTATAATGTTAAAAAGGATGGGAGGAGAAAAAGATCTGAAGCACAACCACCAAACTACATTCTAAGGTTTAGCCTGATATGACACATTAGTTCTTTCAAGCAAACCTAAAAGAATATTTTCCTGGCTGACTACAATCTGTCAGTCCCACCAAACAAACATGCTCACAACCTCTTCTACTACTCAGCTTACAAGCAAAGTAAAAAGCAAAAACCACCCATGCAATTGTGACTGTAACGTTACAGCATTACTGGTATTTGTGAAGAGCTGTGGTTCACAAAAAGTCAAAATACTGCAACCATCACGTAATCTCAATACTATTCAATGCACAGCTGACAGCTCATACAAAAAATGATGAAAATACATGTCTTTGGGCTCTATTAACCTGCAGTAGAACTCTCTCCCAACTATTCCTCTCATCAAGTGCAATGTCGTTGGCTTACTCAATTTTTTTGTGGCTTCACAGCTTGGTCAAGCTACTTGAAGTCTACAATTTTTCTAACTTATTTATTTCAATAAAGTAGACCTAGGTCAAAATTTTGACAATGGTTTACCAGAACTAGAAGAGCATGACCATCCTATTTCTCAAGAAATAGAGTGCTTCATGTGTTCTCTCCCCTTGTTCAGGTCTGGAATAAGAACTTGAAAACACACAGTAGGAGGATGCAGATCTCCAAGTAACCTTTGGAAATCACTGAAAGACTACGTATGTGTATAAACATATATACACACACACACACACATAAAAACAAAATATTCACATCCTACTGAGGACTAAAACCAGATTTCTCTACTGAAAAGTATTCCGATAAACTCTCAAATAAAGTGAATTTTGTACGGTACTACAGACCACTTGAGCTGTCCTAGTCTTCCAGAACTTGATCTTCAGATTACTGTGAACTGGAGTACAAGAGGTAGTAAAGGAAAAGAATGAATTGTGTTCATGATGAGAAGCTATATTTGGAAGAAAGGTTCCTTGATTTGACATATGGACTAGGATAGAGATAAGAAATGTTCTTCTTAGTGGCATTACGTAGAAGACATTAAAAAAAGGGAAAGGTGGTCAATTTCGAAATTAAAATAAAATTTTGCCTTCTTCCAAGTCTAATCCCATTTTAGTGACTTACGACTTTGAGTAAACATATATAGTTAAAACTACATATATTACGTTTTGATAACCAGTTAACTAATCCAGTCATTCCTAACTGGTCTTTCTTTTCTCTGACACTGTGAAAGCCTGCTAAAGGGGACCAGAAACTTGTTTCTCCTGCTCAGTTAAAAAAATCATCTCACTTCACAAAATTAAAAGGTACTGATTGTGACAGAAGAACCAAAGGAAAGAGGTCTCACACCAGCACCTGTCTACAGCGCTGGGATGCAGAAAGACAGATCTTTCAGCTGTCAAGTGAATGTACCACTTGGTTTGAATATTTTACATTGTATTTACAATTCTTTCCATTGAAGTATTCCAGTGCTGCAGGCCCAAACCATTCAAGTAAAATTGTCCTGCCCGTTTTTTAGGGAGAAAATATGCCCATAGTACAGTGCTTACTTGTATGAGAGTTTGAGCAAGCCAGAGGCAGCAACAATTAGCACCAGTAAATACAGCCTAGCTGACATATTCCATACAGTTAGGAAACCATATCATTGGGGAGCAAAGATCAATACAGAACTGAAAATCAAAACAAAGAAAGGAGCTATCTAGCCTTTCCCAATACAAATGTCACATATATTCCTGGTTATTTAGATTTAATAAATAGAATACAGCATCTGCTATGAAACTACTAAACTTCTTAATACTTGTTTGGATTTAACAAGGAAAGTTCTATACTCATAGAAACTTTAAGAGATTATCTCAATCAGTATCATTTAAATCACTGCACAGTCTGGACTGCTTTAATACCCTTCAAACCTTATTGCTAAACTACAACCAGCACTTCAGTTAAGGTATAAAAATGTGGATAAACAGCAATATTCATAATAATAAAAAGCTGTATTTACCCAAAAATCTACGAAGTTTCATCGTATCTAATTGGAAGTGTTCAATTAGTCCATGAAGATTAAACAGATGAAAGGTTAAGCTGACTAAACTGTTTCCTAAAAATAAGATGAAAATAGTAATTCATTGGAAGCCATGAAATCAGTAACTCTTTCATAAGAAATGTATTTCAAACAAATTGGTGACAAAAGTTACACAAGCAAATTTATGGTAAATATTTAAATCTTAGTGCATGACAAGATTCCATTAGCTGTCTCTAGTAATCACCAGTGGTTTTGCTTAATTATAATGCATCCACAACTGTCCACTGTCAACTGATAGGAAGAAAATGTTACTGAACATTAAAAAAGCAACAGGTTTCAACATGCAAACCTGTTACAATGATATTCAACTTTTTAAGTATCTTTATGCAACATATCACAAACACACATACAGCTGAAATACAAAAATAATCAGGCAAACAGAAAAGCTAGCTAACACTATCTGTGTATGACACGTAAATATGCTATCTCTCATTTTCATCTGCTGCACTTTCATTTGCTGCACTTTTTATTTCACCAAGAACTCTACAAAAAAGTTTTAAGTTTCTCTAGGAAACTCATACTATTAACAAGCTTACAATATACTTTGCCTACTCACAGCTATACTATAACCATTTGCAGTGGTAAATAGGTAAAACTACAAGAGACAGAGAAATAGCCTGAAATGTTTATTTTAAATAGCTTGCTGATTATTTGCTCCGCAAACAATATGTAGTGGCTGACAATCTTCATGTAGCATTAAAGAACCTAGTACAGACAGAAATTTCTGCTAAATCCAGCTTATTACTAACCTAATGTATTCCTACTTCCTCGCAATGAGATATGCAATTCTTGGGACAACATTTACTGGGTAAATTGTTTCTTAGAGGTTCATCCAGCAGTTTCATATACAGCATTCTGCCCTTACAAACTCAAGAACAAGTCTGCCTGATGAAAATGTTCTCCCCAAATGACTTAATCAGAATGCAAAACTTTGAACACTTTAATTGTAACTCTGCTACCTACTCCATATGATGTAAGACCTGCAAGAGCTGCCTTCCATCCTCTCCCCACAGTGGCACAAATATCCCTGTGGTACTGGACTCGCTCATCTCCTCCTTCCATTCTATTCAAAGTCCAGCTTCTATTGCTATGATTATAATACAAAACTTCACCCTACCCACTGCAGCAGCCCTCCCTTCTGCTTTCCAGAACTTTTTTGGGTCTATTTTCTGTCTATGCATAAATTAAACAATACTTTGGGGTTTTTTTTAACAAGATACTTCTGTAGTTCCTACTGCTATTTGTAATGGGTACACAAAACTAACCACAATGTCGTCTTCCTTTTTCTATTTTGTGCAAGCTATGCATACAGCAGTTTCTCTCTGCTCAACTCCTAATTCTGCAAGAATTCTATTATATGTCATAATTATAATGCATTCACACCAATGTGGCTTTTTATTGCACTATAAAGTAGTAGAAATATTTTATTGAACATTAAATTTATCAGAAAAATACTTGTTTAATATAAATGACCTTTTGGGCACAAGCATATAAATTACCAGCATCCCATAATTGGAAAAAAAAAAGTCTAAGACTTTTTAATTTAGTTCTTAATTTATATCAAATTACTACCACAAATTACTAAGAGAGAACAGCAACCAAAAAATTACAGGAAGGGTCTCTTCTACAAATCAAAGAGTATTATCAGCACTGACAACACCATTTCTTTAATGGAGTGACTAGGCAAACTAGGACTTAAAGACTATTAAAGTAAAAAGTATTACCTGATGAAATTTGTGCTTTTTAGTGAACAAGTAATCATACACTGCACCATAAGCACAATAGTTATGTTAGGAGATAAACCACAAATGAAATAGTAAAAGTAAACTCACCATTTGTCAGTCTATCGAAAAGAAAAATATCAAAATTCCAATTTCCAACCTTCTCCAGCATACACTGAAAGAAAATACAAAAGCTGTCATTTTTTAATCAGTGTATGTCAACCTTCCTGTAGTCCAGAGGAGTGTTTAAGATTTCAGAGACAGATCAAGTCTTAGGATTTCTACATACAAAAAAATAGTAGTAAAAGAATAATTAAATTTGTCTCATAAGTGAAAAACTTTAACACACATGTTACAAATTCAAAAACTGAAAAAAAAACGAGAAGTGCCTTGACAGAACTGGTTGGAGATTTTCCTTTCATCCTTTAGTCAATTTCTCAAAAGAAGTAAGACACAATTAAAGACAATTAGGTCAAAACCAGAAAGAGTATGACTTAATGCAGAGAAAGACTCTGCATTCAGACTTCTTTTGCCTTAGTTCTTGCAATGAACTAGCATTGCAGACACGTGTAGTCTTTTACCTTGTTTTCTTTCTTTCCCTGCTTATAGAAGAGAAATAGTATCTAGATGATTTACTAGATGTATGAGCCACTTGTATTTGTGCCATTGTATGAGCCATAATGCATTTTAAATTCTCTGAGAACCTAGCTTGTGACTTGCCACCCCATGTCTTCACAGAGGCTTCACATGAACTGTTGGAAAAACAAGCACAGCAAAGAGCACGAGGCCTCAGAGTTCAGCAGTCCTGATCTTTTTTCCCCTGCCTGTCTCAGAAACACCTGTCCAGCACATTTTACAGGAGATTCTTCTCCTATTCTCATTAGATTGGTAGGGCTGTTTTATGATCCAATAATGCATTCTAGCTTCTCTCTACCAGCCTCTAAAACTCCGCTACCAGAGAAAACAAGAGTGTTAACAAGTTCTCCTTACTATTAAATTACATGCATATTTTTAAGATCCATCCTCCGGGTTATCAGATTTCTTTCTGCACCACAGCCTGATCTGGGATACATCTGTTCATCTTGGACACATCCCCTGTATTGTAAGTATATTCCTTTTTTCTGTCAAGATGACAAACAAAAAAGCACTAAATGCAGTGACACAGCCTTTGGGATGTTGAATAACCTGACTATTGCCTGCTCAGTCCCCTTCAGCACTATCCATCCTCTGTCCCCAGTACACTAGACCTTTATCCACCTAGCTGCTCTCTTATCAACACCTCTCTTCCCAGTACCTGCTTTCCCTGCTTTAGTGCCACACAGGTGAAGAAATGCCTATCAAAGAAAAAGTCAGTTTGGCATAAACATGTCCTGAGAAATCCATTTACTGCATTTTACTCAATCTGCAGTAATAAGTAGTAATTCTTCCAGAGGTGCCTTAGTGAAGTTAGACTGAAATGAAAGGAAGGAAATAGTTGTCCAATTTGCTCCATTACATTTCTAAAACACAGATACATTTTCCTTTCTCCATTTTTTTATTTAGGTGCATCCTATATTTACCAATTATTATGGGAAAAAAAAAAAAAAAGAAAGAAAAAACCCAATATACACAAAAATCATTCCAGTACACTACTTGGCAGGAAAGGAGTTTGTTACAAACTATTAAGATATATCTATATAAACACACAAAAATACATACACACACATTATATAAAAAAACATGCTTAAAATTTGTAATTGGTTGTACTTTTGACATGTGACATTGTCACATATACAAGAAAGCATTTTAAAAAACATACTTAAAAAAAAAAATAAAGCTACCAACCTTTGCTTGTCCATTATAATCATCATCTAAAATGTTTGAGGAATTTGGAACAGTGATACCACGGAAAAAACGGGAAGATCTCAGGTATCGCTGGAAACTAAGCAACCTTCTCACATTTCTCGCAGACACAGAGACCTCGATTTCAGAATTTGCTACAAAAAACAAGAAAACAAACACTCTCTCTAAAAAACCTTTATCAAAAAGACAAGTGTTCAGGGAAGTTTGGTACAAAGACAATGCACTTTTTTTGTGTATCAAATGTTCCAGCCACAAATACAGATATTTTTATTAATAATACATAGAGAGCCAGGGCTTAGAAAAAAGAGTTCTGTGTAAGCATCCTGTGAAGAAAAACAACTATTTAAATCACAGCTGCAACTTATCTTTTTAAGAAACTCTGTTACTGAAAGGACAAAATTATCATGGAAATTGTTGAGAAACATATAATATTGCAAACAAATTATTTTTTGAAAACAGCTCTCATCCATACATACATCCAATCTGTGTCCCTAACAAATCACATAAAATATGTACACCAGCAAGAGAGTATCAGAAACTGCATGTTGATACAGGAGATACAAAAGTAGGCTTTGAATGCATACAAATAAATTTTACACAGATTTTAAAGCTCAGAAAATCTCTTAACTTTACTACTGGCAACATTTTAATCACACTCAAGTAACTTTGGTGCTTTTGCTGATAGTTACACTCTTCTGCCAAACAAGTGCCACATTTATTTTCACAACATATGCAATTCCCTTTCCTGGTACAGTGAAAACACAACAGAAAATTATTTTAACCTGTTTTCAAATATTAATCCAAATATTTTGCTTTACTCTTGCTAACCGGTTTATTCAAATGACTGATGCTTATGTCCAATTCCACTTGATATATCTGAAGTGTTTTAGCAACCAGAAGGTCAAATTACGCATACCTACAGTTTCTTTGTAATGAGTCAGATACTCTGATTTTGAAATACATAAGGCCAAAATTGGCCTTTACTTTCTTTTCAGCACTACCCCAACAGCAATTTTCTATAACCAACAATCAATAATCTTGAGATTCACTCATTCTGCCTGAAATGACTCATGTTAAAAAATAAAAAAAACTAAGATATTAAGGAAGTCAATGCACACATGTTCCTCTCCAAAAACGCAGATCCTCAAAACCAACATGAGCTCGACTTTGTAGGATAGATCTCCTCTTCTTCCAAGAACAAGTCATACTGGTGAAGTATGGAGTCTTTATGAGCTTTTGTTCTTCAATGCAGTCTAAAATGCTGTACAGAGAAAGGGGTGGCCTTGTGACAACCTCAATCAAAAGCCTTAACAATTTCTAGTGACAGCAGCTTAATTCTACATAAGATAAATCTTTATCCATGTACTTTATCCAACTTACTTTCTGTTCTATGTTAGCTCATTAATATACTAATTTCCAAGCCACACTAATAAAATGCCTCTAAACAGGACTGACAGTGGCATGAACATACAGTATCTAATCAAACACAGCAGCATTCCACATGAACAGTCTGTGCTAACAGAGATTAAACTGACAAAAGTGGAATATTCTTTCAGACGTGCCTGGAACACTTCATCAAGACACTGAAATTCTGGGCTAACACAGACAACTTCGCGTGAAATATCTTTCCTCAAGTTATTATACTCAAGGACAAGGGCACTTCCTCTAAAGACACTTGTACCTATATATCCCAGTTAAGTAAGCAGGTGTACTACATATGATAAAGGTTGCTTATAAAGCGACATTCACATGTACAGCAGGCAAATAAATAGATTCTGTCATGCTGCCAATACTCTATCAATATTTCTAAGCACATTTGTTAACATGAGGTTACAGTCGGAGCACTGTCAACCTACAGAACAGAGCAGCAGGGAGCAATACAGCTGTGCTGTTAATAAACATATTTAAAGTAAGAAAAATAAGCACCCTTCTGGAAGCACAGATACTTTTCTTTGATCTCAAGTATTCCTCTACAGACTAGTTAACAAAATAGAACAGTTAACAAAAAGCTATTTTTGTTCTCTTACTACAAACTAAGTTTCACTGTCCCAAATGCCACACATTTATCTTTGACAGAACGGTATGATGTAGGCAATACAAGTAAAACAGCAAAATCTGGCAGCAAAGCACACAACAGAACACAGAAAAGCAATAATTTGGCAGTATAGGTGTTCCACCGATACTAGTACTCCTAAATCATTGAGGGGGGTTGCACATGTTCTCACTTCAGTATTTTTTTCTGATGATGATGTGGGTACAGAGGCAAATCAGGTACTTGGTTTTCTGTGAAGCTGAACCATCATTACTCTTTACTTCACAATATGCTATTAAGACATTCATCACGTTTAAGCTCCCTAAATTATGACCTATTTGTACAGCTCATAAACCACTACTTCTACACATTAATCCTTTTTCTACTCCTTGTTAAAAAAAAAAAGAAGAAAAAAAAGCATTGCTTCAGCTGATGCAATTCAAACAAACAGCAAAGCCTACATCATTCCAGCTTTCCTAGTAGCAATGCTGCTTTCTACAAAATCACAAAACATCTGAGGTAGGAAATCACTTTTGGGGTTTATCTGGTCAAACTCCTCTACTTGAGCAGGGCCACTCAGACCACATTACCCAGGAACATGTCCCACAGGCTTCTGAGTATCTCCCAGGATGAAGACTCCACGGTCTCCCTGGGCAACCTGTGCCAGGACTTGGTCACCCTCATTGTGAAAAAATGTTTCCTAAATGAGTGAACCTCCTGTGTTTCAGTTTGTGCTCACTGAGCACCACTGAATACAGCCTGGCTTCAACCTCTTTGCACCCTCCCTTCAGGTGTGTATATACATTGATGAGATCCCCTGAGCCTTCCCCAGGCTGGACAGTCCGGGCTTTCTCAGCCTCATCCCATCAGCCTCTTAATTTTCCTGATCCTTTGCTGGACCCCTCTTTGGTATGTCCATGTCTTTCATTTACTGGGGAGCCCACATCTGGACACAGCATTCCACGTAAGGCCTTGCCAGTGCTGAATAGAGTGGGATCACCTCCCTCTACCTACTGGCAACCTTCCTCCTAAGGTAGGCCAGGATACCATTTGCTTTCTTTGCAGCAAGGCCACATGGATGGTTCATGTTCCTTTTCGGACACACTGCTTTCCAGCTGGGGCCATTTCTTCCCAGAGGCCGGGCTTTGCACTTCTCCTTGAACTACCAGTTACTGTACACATACAGTCCAAGTTAGGTAATAACACCTTGACTAACTATCTTTATCAGTTAGATCTGCAATGATTAGAATAACTTCCAAACGAGAAAAGAGATCTTGAGCCTTACCATCCCCCTGCATTTCCAGAACCCCCAATTCGGGGGACTACACCAACCCCAGAAGTAAATTTGTCTCTCTTTAACAGTTAAACATTTGCCACGAGACAATTCAGAATAGGCGAGTCAGATGCGGAGGTTTGACAGGTTATTAACTTAAAAGGGAGGCTGAAACATTAAACAGCTGACTTTCAGGGAATGGGGTGGGGGAAAGATAAGTTATTCAGCTGCAGGAACACTCACAGCAACCGTGCCTGCTGTTTCCTTTTCCTTACAAGTAAATTATTATTAAGGATACAAAAAACAACTGCTTTGTGGTTCTGGCAGACCAGCTAACATCAGTTCATGGGAAGGACTGGTAAAATGAATGATGATACTGTTCTGCAAAAGAAACCTTGTATTTCCCTCCTAGCACATTAATTCCCTTTATAGGCAAGATTAATACGAGAATGTGAGCCCACACTCTTCTATCATGAGTCACGAAATGAGATGCTAATTTCAGAGACCCTACCAAATGAAGGTTCAATAATGTATTTATTACAGAAAGAAGGTGGTAAAGAATGAACTGCACTGCATTTGCTCATGAATAAGCACGCTGCAAACACATCCCTCCTCCCAGCCCAAGCATCTTTCCTTTCATTTGGAGCCTTCAGCGTGCTAAATGCCTTTCTAATATCCAATACTGACCATTTGCTCTTAAGGACAGTTTAGGAACAAACTAGAATGAGAGTATGACCTTTACCACCTTGAGAACTGAAAGAGAATGAAAGCCAAGTTGGGATGGCAGGCATGTAAGGAAGGATGCTGCAGCATTCAAAAGTGCTTTCGATGCAAGAAACCAGAAGACAAACTAGGTCTTCAGGCTTAGTCAACAGCAGCCATCCAATGACATTCTCCTTCCTGTTCCTTTCTAAGTTAAATATTTTCCAAGGGGTTTTGGAGATTTTGTTCTGTTTGATTAAACCGTTATATTCTTGTTTCTAAGCATCTTAAGTGAGATGCTGTTAAAATAAAATATTCTTTTCTCTAAAATAAAGAACAATAAGTAATTCAGTTTACTAATATCATTTTGCTCATGTTATGCATATACAGCAATAAAATAACACACATTGCCTTCATGCAACAGATTTCATCTGTATTCCAAGACACTAATTTTAATCTCTCTTCCCACTCCCAATCTTTCAAGAATGTCATTCTTCATGAAAACCTAAAAAAGTTTTATCACATTTCACAAGGATATTAAATATTTATTTTTCTCATGCCAATACAAAAATACGAAGACAAATGATAATCACTTACAAAATCAAAACATAGATTTATTCTTGGAATTTTTACATCTTTCATATAGTAAGGACAGTCAACAACAGGAAGAATGAAAATTTAATTATGGTTTGGTTTAATTTTTTATTAACAAACTTTAAATCCTAACAATCTGTTTCAACTTGGTTTTGATGCAAAGATAAAGACTCATACCCTTTGATGGGATCCTGCTTGAAACAAGGCTATCCAGCGTAAGAACTCTACCTCCATTTCTTCCCTGCTACAGCACAAAAGGTAAATAGGAAATTATCCATAATGAAAATAACTTATTTTTGCTACTATAAATAGAAAAAGCATAACTGAGGATCTCAGCTATCACTGCCACTAACAGAAAAAAGAAGAAATTTTTAAAAAAGTATTTGAGAGTATGGATCTTTCTTATGTTTAATGTAAAACCTGAAGATTAAGGTGTATCGGAGATTATTTTCCTAAGAAATATCACAGAAATATCTTCTTTTAATGGAAGTAACCTCTCACAATTTTCCCATCTTAAACCCAACTACAAATTTATCATTCTTACAAAGCAGACACTGTCACTAACCATGACATAATATCTGAAAGTTTCCGCTACCTATAAATATATACATTTGGAAGCAATATTCAATTTCATGTGTCACATATAACCATCTTTCTAAGGTCTTGCAGGATATAAATAACTTCTACTTACAAATAATTTAAAAGTATTATCTAGCATTTCACACCACTAGAGGGACCCATAAGCATTCTAATTTCACATCTATTCCCATTAAACCACTAAGAAATGCATTGTATTAGACGCACGAACAATTTCTGAAAAAAATAAGTCCTGTTATTTTCTGTAAGTTTTCCACTCATTATTTGCATTTTCAAGTATTTTTTAAGACATTCAGTACTAAAGTATTATATAAAACTATGATTTTGTTTGGAACATATAATTTCAGCAAGGATTTTGAAGTTATATTAAAAGACTATTGGGGTCTAAATCACCTTACTATACTTCCTGTCTTACTTAGAACCACTTTGAAGCCCTGCTCAGCATCACCAAGGCACCAAACCCCCTCTTCTGCTTAAAAGAAAAAATTAAGCCAGACTCTTTTGGTTTTAGTGTATACCTACTTATATACACACATGCTTTTTTCCAAACAGTAATGATCACTGGAAAATATGCTGTGGGTTAAGAATTAGTGAAATAAACATGGCTTTGCAAGTGTCTTCTGACTGAGTGGAATCAGAAAAAAATTTTAAGACTCAAGAAACTTTGTATTACCACAATTCTATTAAAAACTCTAGTGGTTTTCAACAGATCCTCCCTGATGGAGGCAGGAAAAACTGGTAGGCATCAGCACCACCAAAGAGAAGTTCTTTCCCAAAGGATCTTACACAACGAAATGCTGCTTTAGCAAAATATAGAGCCACAGAAGCACAGAATAATTTAGGTGAGAAGGGACAGAAGACTTCTGAAAGTCCATCCAATTATTTGGTCAAAGTAGAGCTTATTCTAGAGAGGTTACTCAAAGTGCAGAGATCAGATTAATTCAGTATGAAATAAGTGCCAATTCTCCCATGGAATCGTAAGCCATTGGACAGCAGCAAAAGTGTATGGAAAATACTGTGGAAAGGTATCTACAAGATTTTACTAATATAGCTTTCTCGAATTTTGGCTCATCTTAATATTTCTGTAAACACTTCAGGAAAGATACAAAATTAACTCAATTAAGCAATGCTGGAATGAGCAACATCTTGCAATAATCTCAGGACTAAGAAACTATATACCAGGCACAGTCTTTCCATACCAATTTACTGAATCATAACTCCAGCAATCCTGCAGTTGTGTACTTTTTTTTTTAACCTGAACCCACCCAATGGTCAAGGCAAATCTGCAGCTCACAACAGCACAGTGTGAACTAACAAACCTCACTGAAGCAAAATATTTGGAGGAATATCATCAGAACACAAATACAGCCCCTTGCAAAATGGGTTATGCTGTGTTAATCAAGATACTGATGCTCCCGAAGAACAAGTACATGACATAATAATGGTTCAACTCTCTTTCCAAAAGGATAATATATTCCAGAACATTCCCAAATAATTTTCTTGATGTCTTACCAAAACACCACCTTTCTTCGGCACCCTAGAAATCTTCAGTTCTACAATAATGGAATGACAGAATCCTCAAGTAACCCTTTTTGGCCATTTTTCACCACCAGAAATTAAAGCAGAATTCCAAAGTAACACTTGATAGTTAGTAGAAAAAGAATTTCCCTTACCAGTCTGTATGACTGTCAATACAAAAGCCAAATTGGGAGTGGAGATGAAAACAAAATAATTCTCACATATTTTCTGTAAAATTATCCAGCATATTACAAAAAAAAAAAAAAAAAAAAAAAANNNAAAAAAAAAAAAGGCACCTTTCAAAATACTCTACCTGGAGAAGGAAGAAGGAACACATTGGAGAGTTTCAAAACAAAAGAAAAGGAAAAAAAGAAACAACACATCTCTTTCTTCTTCTAAGGTCAATCTTACTTCGGTAATAAAAGACGAAGTGAGCTGTACCTGCACAAGACTCCAGAGCATTCACAATATTTTACAGAAACTTGTAAAGAAGAATCTGTAGGTAAAACAACAATCTAGGGCAGCAAAAGAAAAAAAATAAATCTGTCCTGTATTCTCATTGGCAGCTTTTATACCAAAATCTTTCTTAACCAACCTCACTTCAAGCTTACTTTTCACTTTGAGTTTATCTTCACTATTTTCATTTGGCCAAGGCTGTATTTAGAGCAATTTCTGTGACTTCTCCTTGTAAGCATTCTTATCTCTAAACCAATGTCAAAATTTCTGTCGCATTGAGGAAAACAATGTATTTGAATAATCTGGATTGTGAATAATTCAATTTCAGAATTGCATTCTTCACAGAAAGGCAGCTTTTGGAGAAATCTCGAGTACAAGCCTCTTACTCCTCAGTGTTGGTATTTTCACAAGGAACCAAATACTTCATTTAACCTATGACCACACAGAAATCTTCTTGCACGACTTTATTCATTGTGAAACTCATCTTTCTTCACAGTAGACTGTTAAACAAGACAAACAATTAACCATATTCAGCTTGATAATTCCTCTATTTTCTTGAAACAAAAAAGGGATCCAAATTCACCTGGACTATGCTCATTTTATCTCAATCTCTGGATGATATCATCAAAAGCATGATCACCTGGTGCTACGCAAGGATTTCTAAATTGTTTACTGCAATCAATTTTGATTTGCACTCTTCTCTTCTTTGACTTCTGGTCTCTGAGCCAAGGGAAGTCTAAATTCACTATTATTCAAGATAAACATTTTCCAATGATTTGTGAGCAAAGAGATGGAAAGTTCATTGCAAACAGTAGAATCTGGAATCTTTGCTGGATCTCAAAGTAGCATGTATGTTTCCAAGAACTGTAATTTCCAAGTAAACAGTCTGAAGGTTGTATGATAAACCCTGGAATTTCTTCACATTTGCCTTCTCAAGAAAGAGAATTAAATTTATCCATCGCTAATAGAAGTCCCTCTTCCTTTGTTTCCTTTTCCCATTAGAAAGGCTCCATACACAACTAAGTAGAAGAATCACTCAGGTGTCAATGAAGTCTTAAGTTCCAATACACTGTTTTCTCTCCTCTGTGAAGCATTACACTGTACGTAAGCATCTATCAGCTCAAAACTGAGCCATTCCCAAAGGTTAACAGACACATACTGAATAATTTAAAAAACCCTACAATATTTTAACTCACAGATGTGGCATATTCCCTTATCTATAAAACACAAAGTAGAGCCTCATGTGTTGGCAACTTCACCATCTCCCCATTGAAGCACGCTCAGATGAGAGTGGCCCACAAGAATTCTAAAAACCTTTAGACAAGATCTTACCTATTCTGGGCCAGGCAAAACAGGAAAAACTCTATTCATTTTGGCTTCACTTCCTCACTACAATGTATTGTACATATGACTGAGCACTGTTTGTTGGGGTTTTTTTCAGGTGAAACAGTGAGTGATTGGGCACATTACATACTCCCGTTTGTGCATGCTAGAAACTCCTCACAAACATAATCAAAGTTTCTTAAGTGCATTTGTAAATGTGTATATATACAGACACACATATAAAAAAATAGACATAACATTGTCTTGCTATTGACAACTTCTCAATAGTGAGAAAACAAAACCTAAACATTTATTGCTGGTTTATTATTTTTTAAAAAGGGAGTATTTTTATACTGTCATTTACCAATTCTACCAAAGATTCTGTTTTGCATTAGCTTTTATCAACATATTCTGTCAACACTGCAGACTGACTGAATTACTGCTTATGATGTCTCCAGTAATGTAAAAAAAATTTTAAATCGTCATGTTAACCATAGCCTATTTGCAAACCAGCAGACAGCAAGAGTGGTTATAACCACTGCAATCACTTTTTCAATAACTTCTCTGAAAACCAAACAGTCCGTGCTGCATTGCCACAGTGAATTGCAAAACTCCCTCTTTGTTACCTGTGGAGTGAAAAGTCGCACAGTCAATTCAATAAAACATTACAGTGTAGGCACTTTAATGTGCAACTGTGAATTATGCGCATCCACCGAACAACCACTATATTTAAGACAAAAATTTACTTCAGAGGAAGAAAGTTGTGTGGCTGCTCTCTCCTCTCCAGAAACGGCTTTGAGCTGCTATCTGAGTTTATGTCCATGGTCCCACACAGGCATAATTAACACACCACAGTAACAGAAAAACTAACTGATGATTCAACATTGATTATTCAACATTAACCACCTGCCAACCAACATGAAGAATACAATCCTGTCTTTCCCCACTCATCAGGAAGCAGTCTTGTTAAAACAAAAATTTGTTTATTAAGCTACTCCTCCTGGCTAGTTACAGCAATTACCTATAAAAAGGTGACTTCTGAAATAACATGTAATATAGAACAAAAATTGCCATCAAGAAACTTAGCTTGATCATCAGTCAAATCCTGCATTTAACAAGCCTCAGACCACTCCCATACCACCATCTCTAACAACTATAAAGACATTTTTCCAAAAATCTTTCTCAAATCAAATTTCCTAGAAAGAAGTTACTGTTGAGAATACTTCTAGCCAAGTTAGAAACTTGAATATGCATGCATCAGTTACAGAATTCTGGGATGAAGATACAGAGGCTGAGCTCAAAATGCTTAAAAAGACACAGAAATGGGCCTAGGAAGTAAATGCTAAAAAAACTTTACTTCAGCAACAGTAGTTCAAGTTGCAAGTAAATAATGTTATGAAATGAAGTGATTATTCAAAACAAACACACAACAGTAGCTTCCTGAAAATAGAATAAAGCATTTAAAATTCAGTACTCTCCAAAGCTACCAATAAAATATTGAGTTAAGAGACTATCAGAAAAATATTGGAAAAGAGAACTGGTTAGTACAGTATCAGCCAGACTCCTGAAAGATGATCAACTTCCGAAAACATCAGACAGAAAACAATACCGAACAAAAGTTAGCTAAGGAAAACACAAAACAGCAGTAATGTTTCCACACTGTGACTGACAGCCAGTATATAAACATCTGCAAAACAGGTAAGCAATGATCTTTGCAAAATATTTAGTACCACAGAATAAAGTTAGTGGATGGTAAAAGAAAGTTACATTGAAACTATACAAACACGACAAAGGAAGCATATCCATGCATTACTGATGTACAGGATACAGCAAAAAAGGCAGCATTTCAGATGGTTTAGTCTGCTTTGGCTCCAGAAGAGACCCTTTTCAGTTCAGTCTTTGCCCCAAGGGAAGAAGAGCTGGCTGGCTCCTCTCACATGCTATTGCTCATACGGGTAAACATTTTTCAGTCACATAGCTCTATGTGGCAAAATCAAATCCTTCGGGAATTACTGGGAGAGGACAGGGAGAATACCCTAAAATTTAGGTCAGGTCTGATTCCCACAACTTCTCTCTACTTGCAGTCTCATAGTACAATACTAAATCTCTTTTGCTTAAAACAATGAAGGAAGCACTGATCAGGACTCAATTAGCATTGCAGATTAAAATAAAACACTTTACTAATTAAAAAGAAATCCCGCAATTATGTAAATTAATAGATAACTATAGTGATATGGTAAGAGATGGCTCTGAATTCCCTACTGACTTTGAAAGAAACTCCACAATGCAGCAGGAGCCTGAGGTCAAAGAGCAACCCTGCAACAGGCTACAATCCTGAAGTGCAAAAAAATCTGACTACAACATGGCAACTCTGAAAATTGCCACAGCAGATAACTCCAGAGGGAAGCTAAAGCCAAGGAATTTTTTGAGCCTCCTAGCAACATTCTTTGCTATCATCAAGAAACACAGGTGATGTTGCTAAAAGCTGGTCCCTGTGCCTAAACAAGTAGGGGCAAGAAGAAAGGGTACAAAAATCCCTTTCCTGATTAGTCATGATCTTCGTGATACACAATCACCATAGAAAATAGTTAATTTGACAACAGCAATAATCACACGTTGACTGCCTTTTAACAGGTAGTTCTTCTAATACTTTTGTGAGTATTTTCCCTATCAGCATGAAATGACACATATATATATATACATACACAAAGACACAGTTATGTACTTCAAAAGTTGCATGCTATTTCTAGAGAATTTGTTATACTCAGGACTTAAGATGAAATTCTTATCCTCTTTTTTGAAAAAAAATCAATACAGCACACTCTTCAAACTTTGTTTTCCTCACCTATTTTTATGAAACTTTTGAGTGAAACTAGAAGTTTTAAATGTGATCTACTTTTTAAAAAGAGCAACTTCAGTTATGATCAGAGTATAAGACCAGTTTCTGCCACTCATTTTTATTAATAAGGTAATTACAACAACCACACTTGTTACCATGAAATCAGCTTTTCTAAATTTCTCCATTGCATTCAGAATACTTGGAACTGTGCTGATACAATGTAAGTATAGATACTTTACAACACTTAATACATTCATTATTGGCATAATTTAATTAAGACTTACATCCCCTCCACTTTCACTGCCTATTGGTTTGGTGATTATTGAAACTTTATATTACAACAACTACTGAAAAATTTAGTTATAACAATATAGCTATCTTCACTTTTTTCCCCTATAAAAATATTCTTCTTGTAACACTTATGAGAAAAAATGATTCCTAAAACACATACTCAAAAAAATGTAGTCTGCTGTTTTCTTGTAACACTTTAAGCTTTGTCTATGTCCAAAAATTTCAGTCCTAGCTACATGTTTGAGTACATGTAATATTAATTGATTATGATGAAGTCAAGCATATTGACATCTACTGTAATCCTGTTCAAGCATCATCCTGGACAGGGCCCTTCTGCTGCTGTATAAAAACTGGAAAACATTCTCCTCAACTGATTGTGTCTGCCCAGTGAGCACTCGGCACACACACCAGTAGCTGTATATAAGATAGTCTTCATTTCCATAGGGATTGAGATTTAAATTCAATGAGTTTAATTTATATTTTTAAAAACAAAAATTTAGCAGTGGAGACTGTCCTCTTCTATTTTTGGTAATGAGTTAGCATGAAGGATTTTCCTAAGAAATATAAAAAAATAGTCTTGCTGTAAAGGCTGCTAACTTTTAGAGGCTCAGTAGCTAAAATTGATGGAAGCCTTTGTTTATTTGTCATTTATCTGCTTTTAAATACTTACAGTGAAAAATACGGAAATCAATGTATGGATGAGAACCTCTTCTCTCTGTTTCAAATCCTGCCCGACTTCTTACTCGCACATCTCCTAGAAACAGGGTCAAGAGTGAAATAAAAGTGTGGAAGAGTGGCAGAGATAAAATGCAAATGAACATAGCCTGGAGGGGTAAAGATTCATGTACTTAATGGAGGAGAGTAATTCAAACAATAGGCCTACTTCAATGCTTTTTGTTTTAAAGGTGAAATTCAAAACAAAGTTTGAAGACTTGTTAAACATGCAATCACATGCTTTCTTGTCAAAATCTCTCCTGCCTGAGCATACGTTGCCAGAAGCATGTGATAAGCATTCAGATGAAATTAGGAAGAGCTTGCTACACCAGTATGGTAAAAATGCACCTTAATATGACAGAAAACACGAACATTTAAAGTTGATTTGTTCCTCAGTAACACACATAAAACAATAACATTTTGTAGAATACAAAAAAGATTCAACTTCTAGAAATGGTAGCTTTTAGCAAATAAGCTAGTTACAACATGGTTTTATTTCACATAATAGAATATTTTCCCACTAGCATTTACTTACTTGTGCTCAGCTGTTTGAATATTACACAAGAGCCTATTAAAATACCAAAACTCAGTATTAAAATTTTATCAAACTGTTTTGCACTGTACTTAGCTTTAACCTCAATCTTTTAGCATGCCAGTTGATTTCTACTTATCCATTTTACCAACTGAAAGCTGATCAGTATTCTTCTGTTAGGTACTTGTATGCATTAATGTAAGCATTCACCTCGATGAAAAGCTTTCACTTAAAATCCTTCTACAATTACAAATTTGGACAAATCTTTGGGGATCGAATGCAATAGTTTCTTTCCTCAATAGTTTCTTTCCTCGAATCCTAACAAAAAGCTGAATTTAAGATGTGCAAATGTTCTGGTTTTCAATTAAGAAAGTCCTTCACATCCCAGCTACATGTCCTCAACTCTAAACACAGCACTTTTCATATGAATCCAAAATAAGTAACTAAAAAAGCTTCTATGATTGAGTTTATAAAAACAAAAATATAACTATTTAATTTCCAGCAAGCCATAGACACCTTGAAAGTGTTTTTCTCTTTTGTCCTTTCCAACATGCTAATCTGTCAGAAAATAGCCAGATACTGACTTAAACTTCAGTAATATCCTTTTAATGCTTAACAGGTATCTTTCTAGAGATACATATCTTTAAAGACTGACATATCTATAGTGATGTACTTTGAATGAATGTTATCTTGTGAGCCACGACAGAAGGACCACAACAAGGTAAGTAGGTCCAGAGCTCCCCAAATAATGAGTCTGAAGTTTACATATCAGTAAAAACTACTAAATACACGTGCCTTTCAGTTACCAGTCCTTACACTTTTTTTAAACTGAAAACCTTAAGTGAGCTGCAAGGGAAAATAACCTGATTACTATTTGCAAATATTATTTTTCAGACTACTGACAATATACTACTTAAAAAGGCTTCAAGCATTCATTTAATCAGAGTGCAAGAGACTTGTCTCCTTCCAGGCAATACAGACGCAGCAAATTGTAGAACTCTTCTGTTAGGCAAAAGCAACTGGTGACTTTTATTAATACAATAAATTAATAAAAAGGAAAAAGAGAGGAAACTTGGAAGAGAGGAGGCAAATGCATTAGTAGCTGTGTATGAAAATACCAGTTTACACAGAGGAAAATTCAACTTGCATTACCTTTCACTCATTTATCTGGGTAATCAGAGATAGCTAGAGCTGTGTGAATGAGCTCACCAGCTGAATTAAGAGAGAAATAAGAGTTTTTTAGTTAAGCTAATTTCTTATAGAAAAGGTGATACAGTTTTTGTGAATTATATTTAGTTTTCAAGGCAATTCTTTACTTTCGGAATTTACAAACCATAATATAAATAAGCAAATTCTTTCAGTCACAACTGGTTTTCAGTGTACAACTAGGTTTTGGCAAACAATTTACTTGTTCTAAATATCAAGAACAGGAAAAGTTCACAGAAAAATACCTGAAGACCAACAAGGAATTCCACAAATAACAAAACAAGGAGGTTCATCTGATAAATCACGTCCAGAAAATTTCTCTCTGCTTTGTTCTTTCTACCTTGCCTAACAGCATAGACAGAATAATAGTATCCCTGTTGCCCTTGAAATGCCTGCGATGTTGTGGACTTTGAGTAAGAAAACAAGAACAACTGTCTACAAGGGAAATGCAGAAGTGCAACTAATTACATTGCTTTTAACAGGAATTATTAGAACATCTATTTACAGAAGTATTTAACCAAAAGGAGAAATGATATACTGAAAATGCACATGGCAAACTAACAAAAAGGCATCTTCAATAAGATAAAGCTAAAATGAGTGTATTTACTTTGATGCATATGAAATGAGAAATTCCCAGCAAGGAAAGCAAGATATTTTTATTAATACATTAATAAATATTAATTTAATACATTTTAAACAAAATTCTCTCCTTAATCATGGTAAAGGAGGGTATTTCTATAAAAATAAAGATTTCAACAATGGATGAATTTTTTTAGAATACAATTGGATTCATTCTGGAAAAATACATCACTTCTACAGGACTGGAATGTATTACAGCAAACAAAGTACAAAATTCTATTGTGCCAAAACCAAGGCAGAAAAGCAGTCTCCATTATCATTGTACAGAACTGCTGCATTCTTCAAGATTTCAGACAATAAATGTCCTTGAAAAATACTGGTACAAGTGGAATTTGACGATACCATTTTTCCATCTGAAGTTTCTAAGTATGTAGAAGCAGAAAAAGGAATAGCATCTAACTGGCTGCAAACTATGAAATTATGTGCTATTAGCACAGTGAAACTGATCTCTACTCCCAAAACATCCTGGAGTACCTGGACCATTGTTATGCATTCACTGTTCGGTTACTGTGACCTGCGAAGACCCATAGATCCCAAATGCACCCACTTCACTGTGCTCTCACACAACCTACTGGCATCGATTTGCTTGGGAAATCCTGCACAAGTGTTTTGTAATCCTGTGTCTCAAACTATGCAGAATTTAATTTTAAGGAAAAGATATGTTTATCATCTTCATAGGTAATTTTTTAAAAAGTAAGACAACTCAGATTTAAGATCACATTTATCAAACAAAAGGACATTGTTATATGAGTCCTACAAAGAGCAACAGAAATCCAACCTCAGAGCCAATTGTTATTACAGTAGCTGAAGGACAATTAAAATTCAACACCTAAGCCAAAAGAACTTATGAACAGTTTTCATTTATTTAGATCTTTACTAATCTATTGAAATGGTTACAAAATCCTTTTTAAACCACCACATTACACAATCTGCTTATAGGTAAATTTCCTTGGGGAGGCACAGAAGTGGTAGCAAGATGACTGACAGCTTTTATCTTAAGTTTCTCTTCTTTGGCCACTTTTAGCCATGCTGGAAAGACTCCTCTGTTACCTTAAGAAAACACATTCAAGTCCAGCAGCTAAATGACACTGGATTTTCAGGAACAATTTTTTCTCTCTTCAAGAGTTTCTATGATTTCAAAGAATCAAGAGAAAGACTTAAAAATGTGAAGTCTTCCTTTCCAAACCTGGTTTTGTGCACAAAACTGATAAAATATCTGACAGGTTAGTATTTAGCTACATTTTTTTTTTTTTCCAAAATAGTACTACACGGTCAGGATTGCTTGCACTTTAAGACAAAGGTCATACAGGCAAAAAAACCAATTGAAGACTAAACAAATTGTTGAAGAAGGAATGTAAGAGGGAGGTTTACATCTACATCTGAAAACTGAAAAGGTACCAGGGCTGTAACAAAACTTACCTTAAAAAAGACTGTTTAGTTCCTGCCCCTCTCTCAGATTCCTGCTTACACAGCAAGGACAGCTCTGATACTTACGAGGCAGCTGAAACACCACAGCTGACATCCCTGTGCGTTAGGGTTACACAGCACATATTTCGCGCTACCCTAACGCTCCAGCGTGGCACAGAAACAATGCAGCAGCTGCTTGGGGAGCTGAGGCCTTCTGGAGCAGGGACAGAAAACTCAGAGATCACGGAGGACAGCTGGGAGCAGAAATTATGACAGCCACCTCAAGGTAAAGCACCCAAGTCAAAGCCATGAAGTTGTGAAGATCAGGATTTCCAGACAGAAATACTAGCTTCACAGAGTAAAGTTCCTATTGAATTCATTGGAGAAACAGATGACAGGTCAGCAGAATATGCCAGAATTAAAGGAAACTGAATATGACATAACTTCTACCAGAGCAGAGCATGCACCTGCATCACACAGCTGCTTTCCTCCAATATCTCCAATTCAAGTGACCCAGAACGCTAAAGGAGGGTAAAATGCTCCAGTTTTAGTTGAGAGGTGTGTGCCCACCAATACAAGCAGGCAGTGCCCCACACTTTCTATCCCATGCACAGTACAAAACTTTCAGGCAACAGAAAACAAAAAGAAACCAGAAAAGCTAAGAGAAAAATCAGAAAAGTATCAAGATTACACAGAAGCACTTACAAGATATTCAGAGAATTCCTCACAGTTGCTGAGAAAAGAAGCTGAGGTGATGCAGATGTATTAGCCCTCCCAAGGTCTTGAAAGAAAAATTCTACAATGCTGCATCTGTATCAATATTTTAAAATAGTAAATAAGCCACTCGGGAGTGGCTTAGTGTATATTTTGGGAATGGGGTATGACACATGAGTCATTACAGTCAACGCCGTTTGTTTATTTCAACACACTGATGAAGACAGTTAGGCGTTAGTTGTTTATTTTGTGTAGCCCTAAAATTTGATCTTCTAAATGGAACCTGAAACATTGCTATATCACAGGAATTCCTATTTACTTGGTGCAAATGAATTTCCATTGGATTCCCATTTGAACAGCTTGAAAACATTAAATGAAGTGACTCTACAGCCAGCACAGCTAAACAGAGGCAGAAGGAGGTATCCTAGATACCCTTAGCTTTATATTTTTGGTCTGCTAAAATAAATGCCTTATTGAGGTACATTTTATTAGCACATATGGTCTGTATGGAATAATAACCAACCAAGCAAAAGGCAAAACCTTTCATGACCGTGCCTAAGTTCCCATTAAGTCACAGCTGAGGATTCCTTACAGCTCATCTGCTAAAGTGTGCTAAGCTAAATAAAACAAAACCAAAACCCTCACAATACTCTAGGAAATGTACTGCTTCACATTTCCTGCAAAAAATTCTAGTGGAATATATTAACTCTTGAATCTACTCTGATATGAATGTTTCTACATATTGATGCATCCAACTGTTCAGCTTTCAGGCTGGTCTTTTTTACAGTCCACTTACAAGTACGAAAGTAATAAATATGTAAATAGTTGCTAATTTGTACAGTATGGTGTACATAACATTTGGGAAAACCAAGTGATCTCTAATAAGCAAGTAAGTAATACAAATTTATCATACTGATTCAAACATCCAGAAAGCAATTCTGTGTTTGCTTGTTGGTACCCTCCTCCCCCCCGAAGTTAGAACAGCACAAATGAGTTATGCTAGCAAGCAACAGTTACTATTCATAACCAGCATCAGTCTCATTGTGTAATAACTAATTCCAGTGAAAGAGTAAGCGAAAATTGAATTTACTTAACATCACGTTCTGAATATTTTCCAGATCTGCCTATAAGAATAGTGAAAGATTTTCCCCTCAGTTCAGATGTATACCAAGAACTATAGGAATTCATACTTTGCTTCCCTCTAGAATTACTTGAGCATTATCACAAATCCTTCTGCAGAAATGACAGGCCTAACTACTTCAGCTTTGAAAGCAAAACAAAACTATTTCCAACAAGAACAAAAAACAGCAGTTTTTTCAGTAAACATTTAGAAGCCAGCATCTTCTGTCTTCCCCTTAACAAATCTCCAAAGCAACTGAATTCTCTGATCAAAAATCCTTCAGCAGACAGTCAGTGCTGTAGTACTAACAACTTCACAGATGTAAAAAATCAAAATTATTGAAAAACAAAAACGTGAAGATGCTACGTCAAAATTGGATTTATATGTAAATATGCAGATGTATGCCTACATAAGTCAGAATTACAAATTCATATACACACACGTGTACACATGCTTATAACTTACAACTATAAATCCATAGACAATATAGTTATGAATTTCTGGGGACTTTAACACGCACAGTACACAACTAAACTGAAAAGACTCAGGGCATAAAAAGACATGTTCTGGCTGATTGAGTTGGAAACAGTTAAGAATTTGCAATCACTAGCTGCTGTTCATTGAGCTGTGTGAGAGACACCATGCAAGCATTCATAGTCCATTTCCACACAAAATCATAGCTCAAGATGTCTTAAATTAAGTGGCATCATTTTGCAATGAAACAGACTTAGAGCACATACACAGTCCCCATGCCATCTGCACCACCAGCAGCCTCCAGAAGAGGTGCGGGAAGTACCAAATCCGGCAGCCAGATCTGAGAGAGCTTTGCATCTTTGTCCTCTCAACAAGTGACCTCAGCTCCTGTGCACTCAACTGCCACAGAGGGTCTTCCCCTGGGGGATTTCCCTTCCCAACACTGTGCTTTCATTTGAATTCTGCTTTACCCTTTCTCTAGTTGCTATTCTGGAAACGTTCTTAGGTTGACTGAATTACTGGCACTGTCATGCATCCCTTTTTCTTCTCAAGTCACCTTCTAGGATTAACGAGAAAAATATTGCTTAAAGTCATTATTTTAAGAACACATTGAGCATTTCATAGCCTCCATATTGAAGTTTTTAAGAGTGTGTGGTAACTCACATAAATGCTCCCTAAGCTACAGTTTTAATGATAAGGATACCATGCAGAAGTGGTAAATTCCATCACGGAAATAAAGATCAATCATGAGTCACTTAGAAAACCTAACTTCTACCAAGGACATTAGGTTAATTATAAGAACTTTTCTTTTCTTTTTTTTTTTTTTTTTTTAATATAGGAATAAAACATCCAATACAATAGTTAACTCAGGAAAAAAGTAAAACAAAAAAAACCCCAACAACCGAAAAACCCAAGTCAACACAAAAGAACCCAAACTCTTCTAAAGAATCTAACCAAAATGCTATCCAGAAGAAAGAAAATGGTAAGTTTATGAATCCAACTGAAGTATTAAAAAATTTATTATTTAAATCAACCATAAATGTTAGAACTTTGCCATATAGAAACTGGTATGCTTACCTAGCATACGAATGTACAACGCAGTCTGATCAGAGCTGTCATAGGAAATTGCTCCACGTCTCTGCAAAAAAAAAGGTGTATTTTATGTAAATTAGAAGTATATAATTTTTAAATTGAAATTAAAATAAAGTATTAATGACCATTTCCAATTTAAGTCTCAAAATTAATTTTAGAAATTTTGCATCTATCACGCAAATTGCATCTTACAAATATATATATCTACTGATCTTGATTTAAGTGGGGACGAGGTTACACAGACACAAAAAAGTGCTTCTCATAGCCTTCTAGAGCATCATACTTGAAAAAAATACTTGCAGTTCCTGGTTTATGTATTTACTTTTACCTGTGGGTAAATCTATGGGGAATTTCCACCTTTCAAAAGTAAAAGTAGTTTAAAAAGAAAAACTCAAATTACACCATTACTGCAGTCCTAGGCTGCCACATGCTACTTTCATTCTACCCAGTACTTTCTGTAGGCAAATTGAGGTACCACTGAAGCAAGAAGTAATACATATTCTAGACAAAACAAGCAAGTAGTATTTCAGATTTGATGATAAAAATCTAAAGGAGTAAACAAGTTATCCATTGATATACTCCCATACAAGCTGTACTTCTTACCTACACAAGACATGTATGTTTCACACATATTCAACTAATGGCATAGTTATAACCTAGGCAGTCTCTCACACAGTGGTGAATCAGTCCTCTAACAGCTAAAACCTGGAGGACTATTCTCACTGCTACACAACACTGGCATCACGTAGTCCTCAAAGTCTGGCTCGACCTTGCACCCAGCCTCACACCTTGCCTTTACCATGCTTTAACCAGCTTCTAACACTTCCTAGGGCCTTCGTTAATGTTACTTCTTAACCCTGGGCTTAGAGGATTCCTTTCACAATCAGGCCTCCATTTTGANTTCTTTTTGGAGGGATGCATATCAGAAATTCCCATGACCTCTCCCTGTCCACCACACTTCTTTCTTTCACTGAGGACAGGGAAGTCCTCAGTGCCACAAAAAGTCATCAGACCCCTTTGGGAACTTCAGATAAAAGCCACCCTGGTGGTGAACACAACCACCCATTTTCTCACCAGTGCAGCAGGAACAACACTACAACCAGGACACATAACAGCCTGAAAATGTGCAAGTTCAAAAGATGAGAAACTAAGGCACATTAGGAAACAGGTGAGAAAAAACAAATGCTGGTTACTGAAAAGAATTCTAAAAGAAAGAAAATTAAACAAAGAAAAATTTCTTGGAAGGGAGAAAAAGCAGAACTGCTTCTATGCATCTATCTATAGAACAACCTCTGTCAATTTGTACAAGTGATGTGCTAAAACTCCAGACTCGTAAGTTACACTTAATTTCTAAAATATTTTTCATGCTAAAACAAAAAATAAAACCTTATACTTGAAGTCAAGAAGTTTTTCCAAAATTAAGCGTAATATTTAATTACAGACATGACCAAAGACTTAGCTCCAAATGGAGTCCAATGATAACAGCTGTTGTAAATACTTCAAGGAAGAACTCCCTGTACAGCATTTTTATGTTGTCTTAGCTTTTGTTCTATATTTCCTTAGAAGATCATAAACCATGCAAATAATTTCTCAAAATATGTTTGTACAGCATTGCTCACAGCAGTGTGCCCGTCCTCATGGAAAGGCAGAAATACAACTTATCAACCAGAAAATTATGCTGATTTCCTACTAACGTTTTCATATTTCTTCATATAACCCACCTTTGAGTTTTAGCAAATCTCAGCTGAACATATTTTCAGTAGCCTGGAACATTTCGTATCACTGACTAGGCACAATCAGTGATGTAATTTAGTGCTAACTTGCAATTTGCACCTGTCTATCACAGATTTCTGGACATGTCCAGTACAGTTCTGTAACTTAATACAGGAGAAAGCTAAGCACACATGCAGCTACAAGACCCGTGCTCAACTGGAACATAAGTCTCCAAGAAGGAAAACAATATGCAAAAATTTAGTGAAAAATCAATCTTTTTCATATATTGATTCTAAAATATCACTTGCTTTCTAAAATATTATTTGCTAGATAAAACAGTATAAAGTAGTACATCCATGTATGATATCAAACATAAAGCACATTTTTAAGAATATAAATGACTATTACAAATGAATAAATATTTAAGAATATAAATGCTTATACAGTGATTTTGTTCTGCAAGGCCTCTGAAAGATCTTACAGGAATTTTGAACAGCCAAATTGTTTAAAATTACCTTTCAAAGTTTGGTTTCCTACAGAAAAAGACAGACAATTTATTGTGTAAACTTCACTAGTAATACTTCACAAATCATAGGACAACTTCAGCTAATTTTGCTAAAATTGTAGAGGTCCTAATTGATTCATTGAAATTTGTTAAATAAAATAGGCAAAATGAAAACATTTACTAGCAAGTTTCACCAACATATAAAGGGTGGGTGGTGAATGGTCAGACCTCTTACTTTTAGACCAGGCAAATAAGTGAGGTACAGATAGAGCACTGTAGTAGGCAGTCAGAGACAAAGGATGGAACTAATGGTACAGAGGGGTTTTTGCTACTTGTGATAGGTAACTAAATGAAATAATACTATTGCACTCATCCAGATATGGATTGCTGTGTCAGATTATGCTGCAAACAGGTAACAGACTATCTACTGCAGGGTGAGGGGTATCACCTATTTTTCCACTTCAAATAAAACCACCAGCGTACACAGAGTAATGCACACTACTCTAGAAAAACGCAAGGAAAGGGGAAAAGAGAGAAGTAATTTAATCTACCCTGTGTGTGGTTCTTTAAGATACAGAGCTCAGATTCCACTATTTAAATCCAGCAAACAAACACCAGATTTAAAGCATCAGCTTCTACTGAGACGTGAACTGTCACATACAGCAAATTCATAAGCAGGAAAGCAAATGTATCTTGAAGAACTGAAGTTACTATAAAGGACTCAACAGTTCAAACAATCCAATCACCAGGATTTTACCCTTGTTGATGACCAAAAATGCCATCCTCCTCATTGCTAATCATAGACCCACTCTGTGTAGCCAATACTTAACCTTACTGACACAGCTGAGATGACCATAGCAAACACTCTACCATCCTACAGAAACCCTGGCTATAATCTTCATAGACTAAGACTGACTTCTGGCACTTCAAAATATCACGTCATTGTTAGTATTTTTAAACTCATTTAACATAAATTTTTTTTTCTAAATCTCTGCCACCTCTATGGTCTACTTGAAGCTTTGTACTTACTAATAATACTGACCCCCTGTACAAATATCAAACAAATAAGCATGATTCCAAAAGACAGACAGAATTATTACTGCTCAAAGTTAAGAAAGTCCTAATGCGTTTAGGTAAGGTTCCCTTTTCAAGCACCAGGACAACTTGGTCAGTGGGAATGTTTCTGGACTCCAAATGATTCCACAAATTCCTCAGATGATTAGGTGAGGTTCTCAACTTATCCGCTCCTTTCCAGACAAGAGCACAGCCATCTGAACTGGGGGGGCCGTTTCACTTCAGCCATGAACACAGATGTCAGAAAGATGACTGGGAAGAGTTGTTTATACTGGACTCCCACTTTGAAAACCTCACCTTAAACTTCAGTTTCATATTATAGTATCGCTTATTCTTCCAAAAGGCAATACAATAAAAAAGCTTTCATTTCTCGTTTGTGACATATTTGCTGAAAGTGAATGAAAGAAGTTCAAACTACAGTGGAAGATCCACTAAACCTTATGAATAATGATACAAGGACTCTGCAAAAATATGCAAAGGGAGTATCTAGCAGAACTTAGATCTTTCTGAACATCTTTTCATAGAGTACAGGAAGTTATTAAAGCCCATGCAATGGGATCAACACGCCAAAATAGCACACAGATACATCTTCAAAGGGAAAGGGCTTCATTGATGCTAGGGAATACGGCATATGCACGTACCGCTTGGAAACGGAGCACCTGCTGCTGTTTGTGTCAAAACAGAAACGTTTCCATTGATGTATCAGTTTTATCACATGGACTTCCCAATCTTGTTCAGAGCAGAGCACCAGCATTACTGTCGGGCACTTCACTTTGGCAAGTGCCAGCTACCCAGCTTTTGGACTGTCAAGCGAAACAACTGCTGGTCTCATTCTGTAACAAAACCTGGTAGAGCTGTCAGCCTTCAAATTCAGCACCATCCATCAGAAAGAACCATCCATGCTTTTCAATAGAGTATACAACCTTCATTTTGTGACTTAGTTGTTTATTCAGAAGCTGGGAAAGAAAAGACAGAGGACAGAGAGCAATACAGCCAGGCAGGTGTTTTTACCTACTTGGCTTTTCTGTCCAAGCTCTTTGCCCAGCTATCAGAGGATTGTTCTCAACTGCTCTATTTGAAAACCATTTCAGAGAAGTTGTTATACCATGGCAACTGCAATTTACTGGTTATACTGCCTCAACCATACACACTTTAAAATCATTTAACATAAGACAGTTTATCAACTAAAAGTTCCTAGAATGACAAACTAATTAGACCTTATTTCTCCAACTATTATTGGATTTCAAAAGCAAGACTGTCAAGTATAATTCTTACAATTATTTCAAATAATTAAGAGTTACATGCTAACATGAAATCCATGGTTTTCCACAAGGCACTACCAAGTTTTTACTCACTAAAGCACTTGAAAATGTTTAATTAAAACACTTAAACTGCCACTGAACTCAGGTAAGTCACTTGCAAAATGGCCGTACCACTATTATTTTAGTGTTTTACTGGAGTTCAAAGCAGTACTTTTAAAGTTTATCAAAGCAGTGATAAGAAAATGTAATTAAGTTTCAGGAAGGCAATATTAATCGGCAATAAGAAACACACACTCCCTTCAAACATCTGAATGTGATAATGTTAGTATTTCCTTCCATATAACGCTACTTCATATGATCACTTCCCAAGACAGATGGGAATCATTCTTAAACTATCTTCTGAATGATAGTTATCAAAGTTAGTGATACATACATCTAACGAGCACCTGTAAGCTGTTTTCTTTTATATAACTTTGATGTATATCATGTGGCATTACAAGATTCACCCAAAGATTTATCAACATAAAAAGCTCAAGATTTAACAAAAATATACAAAACAAAAGCTTCACAATTGATCAGAAAGAAAGTATAGTAAAAAAAAAGCATAAGTGATTGACTTGGGTGAGGACAGAAACAAACATGGGTATTGCCTCTAGAAACTAAATCAGAATAGCAGAAGAGATAAAGGCAACAGCAAAACAAGGTAACTGGATGAATACGAAAATACTAATTCTTTAAAAGAAACAACTATTAGCACATGTAAAAACATAACCATAAATAGCAGAGATTTTTATGCATAATTGTATTATGTCAGCTACCTGGAATTCGTATTTTTCCTGCCTTAAAACAATCTTTGACCAAACTGGATCAGACATAATCCTTGAGCAGACTTTTTATGTCAAGTTCCAGAAAACCAGCAGTTCAACAATATACCAGTAATATGTGAATAATGAACAAGGCTAGCACATGGGCTGTGAAACTCTGGCATTCAGAATCTGCCCTCAGTCACAAGTGAACATCCACTGGGTATTCCTGGTCTTTTTCTTATGTGACAAAAGTTGTCACAAGTACTAGCAATGGTGTCTGACCATTTCTGCTTTCAGTAAACTTAGAAACGTGTCATTGGCAATGACTGGTGAGCTCAGACATGGATGTCTGGCTTGTTTTCACGACACATTCAAATTCATGTTTGTTCAGATCCTCCTGTTAATTGTACAAAAATTTTAGAAGTGCATATCAATTAAATATCTATAAATGCATGAACTCTGATTTTTTTCCCAGTCTCCCTCATTCTCTCCAATGATTTGGGTCTTCTTCACAATTCTAAACTTAAATTTACTCCTTCTTTTGGAATTAATTACAGATTAGGCAGCGAACTATGCTAAGAACTTAGTTTCACCTTCAGGCATCAATCTCACCTAAATTTACTAGAAAAATATCCATTATGGGATAACATCAGCACACATTTTTCAAAACACAGGAATCTTAAATGCAAAGGCTACAAAGTAGGCCATATTTCACGTAAGCAAATAAAACTGGTATGTCCACTCCCATAACTCTGAAATCAACAATACAAAAAGGATATCCTGTCCAGGAACCAAAATATGCTAATATGTATTATTCTCACTATGTTTAAAATTGTTTTTCCTTATTTTCACAAAGCCTTTAAAGTGCTATAAAATTGAAGATCTATTAGTATCAGAGGCAATCAAACCCCTGCCATTCAGAAGCCATTTCAGATCCTTTTTCCCCCGTCTCCTAACTGCCACTGGTACAAACACACTTTTCCCACTTTAAGGCAAGCTAAAGTCAAGAGCTACAAAATCGTGTATGAACACTTAGGAAACATTCTTAAATGACAAATGATGTGTTTCCAAAACAGGTAAGATTTAAAAAAGAAAAATAAGCACTCATGAAGTTCCTAGTGACTTGTTTCCTCTCAGGCTACTCACAAACCCAGTTAGTCAAACTAGTATAATAAAATGGCCTACCTTAGAAGTAATCCATTTGATAAGGATCAGAGCTAAACACCAGATCAATGCAATTCCCATTGGATCACCCCGGATAGCTGAAACATAATCTCCCCCCGATGGCGGCCGTGCTGCAGTCCGGTGAGGTTTGGGAGCCGGAGCAGCAGGACAAGCAGCGAGGCACAGGGCAGGCGGCAGCTGTCACCTGACAGCCCCAGCAATGTGCCCCGCTCCTCCCGCTGCCGGCGCTGGGCTCCACAAGACAGCTCTGCAGCCAGAGGACACGGCAGAGAGTAAAACCTTACTAAACCTCACGGAAATGCTAAAAGAAATGTAAAACTACGATTACATCCTTTTCTCATATTTTAATACAGCAAAGTGTGTCAGACAACAGGATCAAACTCCAGTAGTCAAAACACCTGAGCTAATTTAGGATACTGCCTTGCCTTCAAATGCTATGAAGAGCCAGTTTCCAGCAGATTCCACCACACCTGATATTCCAAGTTCCTTTTATGCCTACCACCTGGAGAACTGTTATGAACTGAGCTTCAAAACATATTTCAAAATTGCTTTTATAGCAACTCACTATAAACAATGTTAATGAAAGAAAGATAATGCACTGAATACCTGCAACCATTCAAACCAATCATCATTTTCTAATCTCTTCTTTTGTCCACTAAATACCAGGCCATCCTTCATACTGTCTTTCTTGCCACTCACACTCATGCCTGAACTGGCAGATAACTTGGGTTTATTGCTCCAAGGGTTGAACTTGGCTACAGTCTCCCTAGCACTTTCCAGGGTTGGAACACAGACTAACTTCCTTCAAGAACACTGATTAGGCAGCCAAGGGGTCCTACATGCTTGGTGCAGCTTTGAGATTAATTTTATTTTTGTCATTTAAGCTGACAAAAATTTTCATTTCAGAAATACAAAGAAATCTCAAATAGTTTGGAAAAAAAAAAAGAGCCACAGAGGGAAAAAAAGAACTGTATGGGATATTGAGGAGTTTAAAAAGATAAAGCTGAATAACCAAAAGGAAAAATATATGAAGGTTCTGCTCTCCCTATAATTTTATTTTTTTGTAAAAAGATCAATTGCAAATTTCCGTATGTGCACAAAATACAAAAGTTAGCACAGATCACTAACTTTAGCACCAAGAAATTAATTTCCTCCCAGACACAAGAAAGGGGGAGACATATCACATCAAATGTTTACTGAATGAAGGAGATTTGGAAACTGGGATAGGGCTCTTCGTTATTTTATATCATGATTCACAATATTGATGCTGTCTTTTAAGCTATGATCACGGCACCAGCTGTGAATTCCTACAGCCCATCATGTTCCAAACATGGATCTTCTGCTCTGTCCCCACCCCACGCCCCTGAAAACCAGTCAGATCAAAACGACAGGCAAGAACATTCAGAATGGACTTTCTGGTACTTCACTTAACAAACGCAACACTTATCTAAAGGTCTGTCAAGTTCCGCCCAAAATACAAACTGTCATAGACATAGATTTAAAAACATTACCACCTCCAAACGGTTGCCAAGGTTAAAACACCCTGACAATTAGTCACCACCAGTCTGATGTTACTTTAAAATAACAAACCCACAATAAATGGCATCAGGCTATATTTGCGTTAGCAATTTGGCACAACTGGAGCAGATCAAAACACAGCTGCTGCTGAGGTCTTTACACCTATGCTATATGAAGCTCAGGAGTTTTTAATTTTTTTTAGCAGGCTATATTTATTAAAACATACTGAACCAGACCCTGCAAGAGGAGGATCAAAGCTGCCAAAAAGGGACCCATAACTGATCAAACCTCTATGACCCTAGTAAGGATTAGAGTATATTCGATGCACAAAAGGAGTGAAATAATTTCGTCTCTTTTGGAAGAAGTTTGGTTAGCACACACCAAAATCACTCTGGAAAACAAAAAAATGAGCACAATAAACAGGGACATGAGGTGATTTGCTTCAAGACTGAACTCTTCTCCAAATAAAACATAAATAGCCTTATACTCTCTGAAAGGTCAAGCATTTCTCTCTGTAACCACTATTTTCATCCCTAACAAGTCTTGTTTTACTGTCTCAAAACACATGAAGATGGTCTTATCCCAGGTGCATCGGGCAAGCCTTTCTTCCACCAATTTCAGAAACACATTACCTTAGAAAACACAGCTACACAAAGTAATCACCCTTTCTTCTTTCATCTTTCACCAGTAAGTGGTTTAATTAAGAAGCCTCCTTTTACGCAAAGTTTTCTTAAAACTATTGTCTCATGCGCAAGTTTAATACCACAACTCCAAAATAAAAGTATTTGCCCATCTGTTAAGCACCATTACAGCATTGTTTGTTTTAATTATGGCTTAGAAATGGAAAGACTGTTTTGGAAATATGATTCTCAATTTGAAGACAAGAGTAAGATCAGACAGTGCACTGGTTTGTATGAGAAGTGTAAGAAACAGACACAGAATCTAAAGTGCTTCTTTTGAGGAAAGTACTGCTTTGAATAATCCCATTAACAATTCCAAAATGAAGGTGGAAGAAATTACATTTTGCAAACATGTGTAAGAAATTATTCAAGATCATTAACAACTATGCTAAACCCTCAGGTAGAAGACTACATAAAAACAAGGTAGTACTAAATTCCCCCTGCGTTAATATACTACCTGTCATACTACCTCAGTTCTGCAAGTGCAATTAGTAATCTCTGAGCTCTGGACATCATCAGTCTCAGCTTTGTCTTGAAACTAAGACACACACCAGAAAGAACAGCTACCATGCATTGCATTGAATTTCAAAAAATTATGAAGTTCCTAAGGCTGTTTCATGTTCTTTCTTCTTGTCTTTCTTCCCTGCATTTTAGCAGATGCCTTTTCAGTTTTCCTAAAATCCATTTTCTCAATGCCTGCAGAGAGACCATGTTTGATAAGGCAAGACTTACAGAACTTAACACGCAACTATAGCATACAAGTCATTATCTAGTTCCTCTGTCCTTACATCAGCTCAAATACACAAGTGCAATTGCTGTCTCTGACCATTTCCAAACAAAGAAACATAAATATCTCAATGACTTCAATGTAAAGTTGATGATGTACAACACTGTAGATGCATCTAAGCAGTCAAATGCATGTTTTGCTACAATTTTTGCATTTGTTGAGCAAACCTTTCTGTGCAATTCCTTCTAGGATAAGCGTTCACTATCAATACAGCAGGAAGCACTTGGGGTCTCACAACAGTTGTTACAAAGATTTCACTAATGAATTTGCTAAAGATACCAATTTGCTTTCATTGTGAAACTGGCATCACATGGAACCAGCTCCCAGCTATTCAAAGTAGTTCCCCATTAATGCGTGACAGTGATTTGCAAGGATCCAATTATTTCCATACACATTCCTATATATCCAGCATCTCTTTTTCTGTTGGAGTGTAGTGTGCACCTGATCCTCAATAATCGCAGCTCCAAAACCCCACAGGTCAACCACAGGTTTCTCCTGATGTTTTCTGCCAGAGACTCTAGATGAGACCATGCTCCCCAACTGCAGTGTAAAGGATATTTTGCCCAGCTGGTCCTGTCCCAACAGGTCCAAGAGCTACTGCATGAGCTATTTCCTGTTTGACCTCCTCAAAGGCCTGTTGTTGCTCAAGGCTCCACTTGAAATGCTTCTTCTTCCAGGTCACTTGGTAGAGGGGACTCACAAGTTGGCTGTACCCTGGAATACGCATCCTCCAGAATCCCATAACACCTAGGAAAGCTTGCATTTATTTCTTATTAACTGGTGGAGAAATAGTTGCTATTTCATTCACTACATCCATGGGTACATGGCATCCATCCTGCCATTTTATTCTCAAGAACTGGATCTCCTGTGCGGGCCCCTTTACTTTGTTTAATGGCAAAACCAGCTTTCAGAAGGATTTGGATTATTTTCTTCCCTTTCTCAAAAACTTCTACTGTTTTACCCCACACGATGATGTCATCAATATATTGAAGGCATTTCAGAACTTTCCCCTGTTCTAGTGGCAGATGGCTGGGCTGTGTTTCCACCTCTGGGGTCATTGATTCCAGGCATACTGGACACCCCTCCGAGTGAAGGCAAACTGTGGTCTGCACTCTGTTGCCAGGGGAATCGAGAAGAAGGCGTTAGTGATGTCGACTGTAGCGTACCACTTGGCTGCTTTTGACTCCAGCTCATATTGTGGTTCCAACATATCTGGCATAGCAGCACTCAGAGGTGGCGTGACTTCATTCAGGCCACGGTAGTCCACTGTCAGCCTCCACTCTCCATTAGACTTTCTCACTGGCCATATGGGACTGTTAAAGGGTGAGCGGGTGCTGCTGATCACTCCTTGACTCTCCAGTCTACAAATTAGCTCATGGATGGGAATTAGAGAATCTCGGTTGGTGCGATATTGCCATCGGTGTACTATTTTGGGTAGCAATTGGCACTTGCTGGTCTTTGACTTGTAACAATCTCACAATGAAGGGATCTTCTGAGAGGGAAGGGAGGGTACATAATTGCTTGATCTTCTCTGTATTCACAATAGGTACACCAAAAGGCCATCAATACTTCCAGGATCCAAAGGGGTATCCTCTTCTGAGGTAGTTGATGCCAAGGAAACAATGGGCCAGCAAGGCTCCATGTGGAAACCCATTATTTCCTCCACATACAGGATCCCAGTTTAATTTGTGTATTTCTAAATACCCATCTGTTCCAATCCTCTTCTAATTTTTTTTTAATTTTACCAAAGTTCATCAGCCCTGAAGGATGACTCAACAATAGTTCACAAATCTCGGTAGCTACTGTATGTGCAGAAGTGTCTTTAAACGCTCAACCCCCCCAAAAGCATTTCAATAACACCCAGAGGAAATACAGAGTTGAAGCAAGAGCACTCTATTTCACAGACACTCCTGTTTAAATGCAGCAGGGCTTCACAGGTCCCCCATCATCACATAAGTTCTCATGCTAAAGTCTGAGGCCAGTTGTGACCCGATTTCATACGCACACACTTGTACACCTGGCCCAGAAAAGAGATCTCTGCGGAGCCTCCTTTGCCCTTCAAACACCCCCTTCCAGAACAGGCACAGGACAGATGTTTATGGCACACCGATTTGTAGGATACATTTCTGACTAGCCCATTACTTGCTATGGACCAGTCAGGGAACTTAACTGTATTTATTTATATTAACAGCACATAATGACAGTAAAGTAAAAGCCTATCATGTACAAATTCATCAGCATGTAGTGAAAAAAACCACAGCTCTCAATTCATCTCCCTCTTTTCTTTTTCTCCCTTACCTCATTATATATCATATGTGATCTCTCTTTCTAGCAGACTTCACTAACAAAGATCAATTAAATGTTAATCTATGAGTATTCTTGAACAAGTGTGGGTAGCTATCGGTGCAGCCCAACTCAACAACTAAACACTGCACTCAAGGGAAAAAAGAGGAAAATACAGCATTATTTTTACAGATACTGAGAGCAGACCTTTTACAATTTCACAGTGTATATATAATGACCAACTTTTACAAATGCTACTTTTGTTTATGTCTTAATTTAAAATGTTATCTAAGCATTTTACTTTCAATTCAGCTTCTTAATTAAATGATTTTTCATGTTAGCTTGTGTTGCAGCTAGGTACAAGATTCCAACAGTTCTAGGTGCTTATTAACAAAATCATAGAATCATTCAGGTTGGAAAAGACCTTTAAGATCATTAAGTCAAACCATTAACTCAGCACTGCCAAGTTCACCACTAAACCAAGTCCCTAAATGCCACATTTACACGTCTTTTAAATACCTCTAGGGATAGTGATTCAACCACATAAGGCTACATATCAGCTAGCAAGCAATATGCAAACATGAAAAATTTAAGGAAGTTAGCAAAAGTCACCTTCATTACCACATATAAATCATCACTGCAACTATCTAACCCACTGCACCTAAACTCAAAAGGCTGGTCGATCTTAAACCAAGGGCTTAAAACTCCAGAACATGAACTTTGGAAGTCAAGGATGCCTACAGATCCAGAAGGTGGAATTTAGACATATCCTTAAAGATGACTTTTCACTGTTAGAAATCTTCCATTTCAGTTCTCACTTAAGATGGACAAAGAAAGAAACCCCCCTTAGAAAAGACACAATCCCAAAGAATGAACGGAAGCCAACAACTTGTGTTTCTGCAGTAGAAAACTATCACAATCATCCTATATGTACCGCATTTCCAAGAGGTGTAAGAGGTAGTCTATATTTTATAAACAAATCACATAAAACTTTGCCAAAGAAAGCACGTTATTAAACATGGCATTTTTTTGATAGCTGTTTTAAACCTTTCATCATATTTATTTGACATTATGCTTTTGCAGGTTAACAGAAATGGACACGTAACACTGAAAAAGGCAAAAATTTAACATCTTAGTTGACGGATGGATAAGAACACATTTTTAATTTCCTTACATAAATTAAACATCTAGAAACAGAGTATTTCTTTCTAAAATGCTTCTTTTGCAATACAAATTAGAACACTCTCAGTGCCTCTGTCATATCATGAACTTCTATAGCTAGATGCGTTTTCGTAAGAAGTGTTAATATGATACAAGCTGGCACAGTGACAAAAGATCCAATTTAGATTATTTAAATGTATAATGGTACGCTCTTTGTAGAAGTCTGAAATTCACTATGTTAGGTAAAACAAATCACCAGAAGATTAACTGAAGTTCTACAACACAGTATTCTTCCTTTATTTTATTCACACACTCATTTTCAGAGGATGTTTGCTTACTATTGCATTACTGCATTTTAGGACTTCATTTAAATCCACTGAACCAAGATTTCTGCTTTTCTCCAGAGAAAAGATTTTGGAAGGAAGTTATACTCCACTTTTACCAAACCCTCTTTTAAGAGACAAACAAAAAAAGTATGGAAAAGTTAAGATGACAGCCTACACACATGTATTTGTCACTTGTTATTTAGGAAATATTTAACTGTTGGATGTAGTGAGGCTTTATCACCTTGGACAGAGAAGCACAGTCATACAGATGGTCAGTCAGGACTGGTCTACATCAGCCTGTATCTGCCCACACTTGTTGGCAGATATTGTCATCTGCTCATTCACAAAAGGTCTGTTGCACAGCAAGAAACTGGACCGGTTTTAGAGTCCAATACAAATGCCTTCATCTGTGATTTTGAAGAATTAAAAAACTGCACCATTGTCACAGGGGAAAGTTCCATGAGGATCTCAAGACTGCAATGAATTCAGTAAAGACAGACTTCTAAAGGTGAGATGCAAGAAGTTGAGTTTTATCTGCTCTGAGTTACTGTGTTTCACTGTTAATACACCTTCAGCAAAGACGGAATGGTATAATGGAATCAAATAAACAGTAATTTCAATTCCCACACACCTAACATATTGCTAGTAACCTGGCTAAGTAAGTGAAAGCCGATGACCAGTAGCATGTGACAAGAAAAGATACCAATGTTTTAGACTTTGTAACAAAATATGTCCTATTTCTAAAGCACATCCTTTGAACGGTGAAAGACCATCTTACTGTGCTATACTTAACTGGGCAACAAGATAAAAAACACTGAGTTTTTCCTGGGAATCTCACAAAAAGACACCAAAAAATTGCCAACACATCACAACACCAGAAAAGAAAATTTACAGAACTTTAAGTCACAGACGTTGCAACCTTATAATTCTCCATAAATTATCTATAGAAGACACAAAGGACTCAACAAGTGTGTCCTCTAAATCCAAGTTTTTTCCTTAGAGAGAAGCACACTCTCCCTTTAATTTTTATGCTTACATAAACACTACTACCTCACCTGTGCAGCTGCAGAGCTTCTAGAAATGTGTGTGTGGAAAGGGGGAGCACAGGAAGCAATCAAAGCCTCTCAGACAGCAGTTCCATGTATGAATTTCCATGGATGTGTCTGTCTAGCTCATGAACCCCAAGAAGAGATCAACCCAGTGCAATGAATGAAGGCTAAAAGGCACAGGGGGCAGGGTACAGAGTGAGCTGCTCCTTTCAACTTGCTCCCTGGGCATCCCTCTCACTCACATGTGAAAAAGAAACATAAATAAATAAAATTAATAAAAACAACTAAGAGGTTCTATCGGACTAAGTGATGGATAATCTCCCACAGCTATGAGAGCTCACCTCCCTCTAAGCCTGGTTCTTGTCTAGCAAGTTTTCTCTAATCCTGCACTGCTAAAAGCTACTTTTAACCCCTTCATGCACACATCAATTCACTTTGTAGGAAGCATTTAAAGAGCAGTTTACACAAAATTGAAGTATTGACACCCATCAAGATTGCCCAGACAATACAGTTTCCATTTATTATGAGCAGATATATACGCAAGGATTTTAGATTTTCAAATCTGATTTTAAAAAATTAACAATTCCCATAGGGGGAAAAAAAAAACCCAAACGAACCCCCAAGCATTCTGCATTTCCCTAGGCCTGCTGGCATACGCTAAAGCTCCAAAAGTATGCTAAACATTAAAAAGGTTGTAAGAAAATCATGCTTGTTTCTGGTTCCTTGCTAGCCATTACACAAAAATATGTTGACAAAAAAAGATTACATTTCAAGGGGAAAGCTGGAAGTTTCATATTCATAAATTAAGCAGAAACACCAACAGAACACCTGAAATAAATCAAGCCTGGCTTTCATTTTCCTATTCTGTGATTATTTCCATTAAAATAATGGAAAGACTACAGAGAACGAACACAAACTGGATACACAATTTGCTGTCAAATCCACAAATCAATACAGTATTTTATTAATAATATGATGGCAAATGAAAATAATAATTCACCTAAACAGTTATCACAGAGTTTATACAGAATAAAGAGATTCAAAGAAAGATCATATTGGCCATGCACAAAAAAGCAAAGCACAAAACTGAGAAGCAACACATGGTATATGAAATACAGAAAAGGTTGAGAAGTTGACCAACTGACCAACAACAATCAACTACTAATACTTTCACATCCAGAAAAAAAAAATCTAATATTTCAAGCTTAAAAAGAACCCAAACAAACAAAAACACACAAAAAACCACCAAAATCATGCAGAAACCCAAACCATTAGAGGAGTTACAGCTTCTGCTACAATGTTCTTTCTAGAGAAAAGTCATCTGGAGAGTCATCCGTACCAAACAGTTATTTCAGAACTTGCTTATCCACCATACTCAAAAATGGCTTTACCCTTCTATGTATTTTCCCAAGAACTAATTAAAACCTATGCCCATTAAGGCTAAACTGACCAATTTCAACTGAACTGGTTAAAACGACCAAATTTCAGCTGAACTCAAACTTAGAGAGACTCTAATGAGACGGTAAGCTGAAACTTCTAGTCTTCCAACACACCTGCCATTTCAACACCTTCCCTCACTTTCCAGGCTGTAATATATTATTGCCAGCTTCCCGCCTTTATTTTATTAAGTTACCAATACAACCTTGTTTTACGTACTTCTAAATTCTCATTCTCTGACCTGCAGCAGATGCAAATTTCTTACCGCAAATGCTTTAAGAGCTTGCTAATGAAGTTTAATAAAGGTATTTTCATGCAAAACTTGTGTTTTATAGACATTCACACAGTTGCAAAACATGTAGTTACTGCCTTTCATTAATATTCTGTCAGCATGTGGGTACCAGCAATCCATGTGTCCAAACACTATTCATCAAAAACCGAATCTACTTATTACAGCATCTCACCCACTACAGATAAAGCTGACCCTGAAACAGAGAGAGCTTTTCAGTATTGTTGTGCCTTATGTCTGCAGGTGTTGAACTGAAAAAAGACTACTATGTTTGAGACTGAAATACACTGAAAAGGCTCAGCCTTTAATTACAGAGATGTCAGTGTAAGATACATTTTCTTGGATACAAAGAAAAAGGATTTGGTTTTGCTTGGTTTGATTTTGGGTAGTTTTTTTTAATACATTGGTACTTAGAAGAAGAGGTAGCCCACAAAGGAATGGAAGAATTAGAAGCTTAAAACTAACACAAAAAAATTTCTAAGCAAAAAATGCCATAAGACTGCAATCCCCTGTTAGAGATAGGCATGGAAGGAGGTGTGGAAACAGGCATACAAAAAAAGTGTTCTATTAATAGATTAATACATTTTATATACATTTTATTCATAGCTGACATGTTGGCACAGAATAAAGTTGGAAAGTTAGAGGAAAAAATTCAGAGGCTTCTTCAACTACAACTAGCATCTTTCTACAGCCTTCTCAGAAGTACTCTATCTTTGTACAGACTTCTCAGTATTCAACCTGAATGTTCTCTTTATCACATTTACAACATTCTAAGATGTCTTACGATTAAAAACCACTTTCAAGTAATTTTTCTTACAGGCATTTCACAGCAATATTCCTCTGAATTTAATATGCCACTTTTGAAGGTAAAAAGATGCTAGTTTCACTGTCTTTAACATTAAAGAAGAAATTGAATTAATAATCTAGCAAAGAAAAAAATTATTTCAATAGGATTTAAAATATTTACAATCATAAAATTACATTCCATTTCCATTTTACTTAGTCGTCCTGCAGGGATGCTGAAAAAGCCATACAATTATTATATTGTTTCTTAAAGAAGCAAGGATTGTAGCAGTACCAACAAGAATGTTTATCTCTCAAGCTCCTTGCCACCCACTGGACACCTGTCAGTCTTGGCACTGGCCTTTATGTGCCCATGTAAAGAAGATTTTGCATGGCATAGCCCTCTCTTGCCCAAATTAGGCTAACCTCATCTGCATTGACATCAGTGCCTACAATTTTGGAATCTCATCGACAGAAATAGCTTTATCACAGGGCCCAGCATACAAATTAAGCATCTGTATAGGGCATGCTGAACTTGTGGAAGTGATAAAAAGCTGTAGTGGAAAAATCTTAGCACATACTTTGAAGCTGTATTTGATTAAGGCAACAGTTAGCTACTTCGGGTGAATTTATTATTTGAAGTCTTGGTGTTAGCCCGCTTGCTGTAGTTTTGTTTGCACACAAGCTGATGTTAAAACCTTTCATTTTAACTGAGAACCTTGAACAGTAGTTCAGTATATATTTCAGGTACATAGAAGTCACACACATTTCTGTTACCAGATCCCATTTTGTCTTCAAATTTGGCATCACTAATCATCCTGTTGTTCTGCAAGAAGCCATTTCAGCTTGCTACAGGATCATCTCCAGTACTAATTTTGTGCTGCCTGCACAACAAACTAAAAATATCAAGACACAATTAATTTCATTATTGTTATATGACTTGGGCGGTAAAGGGGAAATTTGGTATATTGGATTGCAATTTTGTTATGAATGTAGTGAACTAATTTTATAGAGGCACTTTTGGAAAGAAGCATAATGACAAAACAATTAAGCTACATAAGCAACCTCTGAAACACATTTGGAGAATGAAGGAAGAGAAAGAGAGGAGCAACTTGTATGATTGTAGCATAATTCCAGGCTTCTCATCATTATATCAGAGTTGTGAGTTCACAGATCAAAAGGCTTACAGCATCACTCACCCCATTCTCCAGAGGAAAGGAGGATCTGCTGTCAGTTACTTCTTCAAATACGATGGAAGACAGACACAAGCCTCAATATAATTAAAGCCTTTCTCATTCTATGAAAGAATTTTAAGACTTTCCATAAGACTTATGGATTCTGCTTTGAAAAGAATAGTAAAAAACATCTAAAATATTCTTTGCTTTACAAGAAGTTACTGAATATGGATGCCATTGCTCCTGAAGGGAACAGTACTGCAAGTGCAAAGACTACTCCCAAAGATGTAGCTAGATAATATAGAAAGAAATCCAACCCAGTCTGTAGTCCAAGATCCCTGGTTTTTTGGAGGTCCCATGTGGAACCAACCTGTGACATACACAGCAGAACCCTGCTTCCGATGCTATCAATCAGTCTATCTCCACCAAAATTGCCCCAATGTCTTCCTTATTGTTTCTACACAAAATTACAAATTGTTCTCATGCTTTTAACCAAAATTTTCCATGTGCAATCAAACAACTCACTTTCATTCTAGTGTCCCCTCTTTTGCATCATATTCCATGAAATAACAGTGAAGGAGAACAGAAAGAGAAAGGTAGCTAACCCATCAGCCTGGTCCAAGTCTTACTGCATACCACATCACAAATGCAATTCCCAGTGATAAGCCCAACTATAGGTATTTTATTTACTTTCCAAACTGTGAAGAGCAAAAACTTTTCAGATCCTCAAAATGAGTAATTTTCAACATTAAACTTTATTCTGCTTTGAGATACAAAAGTATTTCTATTAAGCAGTTTTTACCTCTTTCAAGAAAGTTTCAGACGTGTCCTTCTAAACACGCACTACAAACATTTGCGAGAATACTCTGCACTGAAAGACATACATGGCAATAAACCATTAGCCAAAATAGTCATCTTATTATAATCCCCACTTATGATGACCTTAATTTTAACCTAACCCTCAAAAAATATTTTTTTTTAAAAAAGGAGTATTAGTGCATTTTAACTGAATTCTTCTTCAGCATATGCTCTCCATTTTTTAAAAGACCAAGAGTAAGATTTCATTCTAGTTTTCCACAGAATTCCCAAGACAATTTATTCACACAGGTTGTTACTCCCATAACTATGTCATAATTCTTTGCTTTAAAAGTGAAAGGTCTGAAATGGCCATAGGCTTCACATACTGCAAAGGGCTCAAACTCCAAAAGCAGAATTAATTCTCTCCGTGGCTTCTCTAAAGCATTCATTAAAACTATTAGAGCACTTCACATGTTGTTGCTCAGAGAAGTAGTGATGTTCCATCACTGAAAGTGTTCAAGGCCAGGCTGGAGTGGCCTCTGAGCAACCTGGTCGAGTGAAAGGTGTCCCCTGCCCATGGCAGGAGGTCGGAACTATGTTGTAATGTGTGATTAGCATGTATTTCTCACTGTATATTATTGTTCTGTTACTTGGTATATCCTGTTATGATGTGCCCTACTCCTCACCCCAGATGGTTTGTCCCCTTCCCTTGTCCTCCCTTCCCATTGGCTGGAGCCCCTATAAGAACCAGGGGCCGGAAATGGGAAGGGCTCTTTCCCTGGTTATCCCCCATAAGCTTGGACCCTCCAAGTGGCTTTTTGCTTCTGGAGTGAATAAACTTATATGTAACCATGGAGAGCCGCCAGCACCTTCTTTGTCCTCAGCCATCCCCCAGGGAGTGCAGGGGCACACTCACCTCTCTGCAAGCCCTGACAGGGGAAGGCTACAGAACTAGATGATCTTCACAGTCCCTTCCAACCCAAATCATTCTATGATGCTATCATATTCATAGAAGTATTCATAGATTATTCATTCTCAAACCCCAGTGCAGCACCAAGATCAGAGCTCAAACATCAGTCCTTATGGGCACCCAATTTAAGAGGGTTAGAATTGTATTTTTCCATTTTTTTTTCACACACGACCCTCACATAAGCAAAACTCCCTGGCCTAAGCATCTTCCTCTTTTGGGAGAGGAAAAAGGCAGGAAAGGAAAATTGGACTGCAAGATCTCACATCAAACACTTAAGAAATGAACAGCATACAATCATGATCTAGGAAAAGCTTGATCTACATGTCTGCACTAATAAACAATTACAAGATGGAAGCATGAGAAATATCTTTTTCTCCAGAGTGACATTTAACTGCCTTTTAAATACATGCAATCCATTCTTCTCAGACAAAAAATACAAGGAATGGCTAAAATGCTTCTCATAACAAAAGCAAGTACATTTTGTGCAATAAAGGAGGCAGAGATTTCCTGGAAAACATTAACAAAATTAAAACCCCACAGTGCATTGATGTAAGGATGTTAACATGGATTGCACAGGCAATGTTTCCCAATTGCTGTGCTTATCTTTAGAGTTGCATCCAGAAGGGAAGAAAAATTATGTCACCGATTTTTGTTTTCCTTCAATAAAAAAAAAAATCCAAAACAGAAAATAACAAACAAGCAGGTTATGAAACTCTATAGGTCAGAACATACTTTCACTACATAACTTTCAAAGAAGTTACAAACTACCTTCATCTCCGAGGCAATTTCTGCTGTTTTAAGATATAAACTACATACACAACTAATAATAGAAAACAAATTAAAAATCTATTTAAAAATCTATTTAAAAAATTGACACAAACTGGAAGTATATCTTGAGCAATAGAGCAATAAACCTTTATATAGAGAGAGATAAACAAATGCACTCAGCATATAAGCTATATTTGGAAACAAATGCACAAATTTAAAGCAATCATTCTTAACCAGTGAGTACCAACTTTCCACAGAAAGTAGTATAACGCAAAAAAAACCCCTAAGGTAGTTCCGTATACCAACTCATTTTTATCTTTCTAGACCTAATTATTCCCTAAACAACTGAACTTCCTACACTGGATTGGCTGGTTCTATTACCTACAAACCCAAAAGTTCAATAAAAATCTTTAAAACTTGTGGGTTTGGAAGTTGTCTGAAGTCGTTTCCTCCAGGCACACAATGCCTGCTGGGGTTGTAAGTGGTGTAGTAATCAGGGCTAGGCGTGGACAGGGTGTTAGCCATAAATTAATCTGTCCTTAGAGATGAGAGTAAGTTTTCAAGTGCACAGTTCACACCAAAACGCCTTTGACCCTGAAGATTTAACACTGTACAAAGCTTTGAACAGGTTAGCCACAAGAACGCTGCAGTGTTTGAGAGCCTCCTCCTTCATAATAATTACAATGAGACTAAACACTGCTTAATTAAGTTTCATTGTTTAAGAGAAATGATTATTTGATATTTTAAAAATCCACAGGTATAGAGCAGTTTATCTGAAAAGCTGGCGCCTCTCATCGCCAGGTTAAAGCTTGTGTCCGGGGCTGTACGTCCTTGAACCAAGAGATCGCCCACGACAGCACGTGTGCACGGGGTGCAGCACCCAGGGCTGGCACAGACCTGCACCTCAATGCAAGGACATTGTCAGATCATCTTTTTGTTCCCTGGACTGAAACCCGTTTTGCCAATGTAACACTCGACATCCAAGAAGCAGAAGAACAACTACTAAGCTGAACTCCTTTCCTGGCTCCAGCCTCCCCCCATACCATGGATGTGTGATACAGGAGACTCGCTGCCCTTCAGCTGTACACCTTTCAGCCTTCCACTACAGCATGGCTTGTCCTAAGGCAATATGTATTACTTCACCTCTTCCTGGATCCAGCCGTGTTGTGAAGGACTGGGTTAAGCTCATACAAATGCAAGGCTTCTAAAGAGAGCAACTGGAGTAAAAAAAAAAATTATTTTTTGCAAGTATCTATTATCACATGTTGGAACAAACCACAAAAACAGCTTTGATATCAGAATTATAACTTCTTCAAGGCATAGAAAGGGAAATCTATTATTGTATAATATGATTGTTTAAAAACATAGGATAAGTTTCAATTTGCATCAAGCAGTACAATTTTCACGTCAATGCTTTTCCCTTTTTTTGTAGAAAAAAATAAAGACACATAGAATCTAAAAAATTTCTTCAAATGCAAAGTTATGAAGGTCACAACAATATCCCCCACAAAACCAGCTGAAGGGACAATAAGATTCTTTCCACTGGCAGATGAGATTAGCTGGATATTGTCACGATACTTTCATGGAAATCATTCCCTATAAAATGAAATTCCATATGTGAAATTAAGCGAGTAGCTTAGCAGCCCCCAAACCCTTCCTCCCTCTAAATTAAATTACATCACAAACTTCTTGAAAGAGGACTTTAACTTTTGTTCTTCAATCAAATATCACAGCATATTTATTTCACTTTAATTTTTCTTAGACATTTTGTACCATAAAGCATGTTCTGACAAACTTTCTTCATTGATTACTTTGCTATTTTTTCCCCCAACTACTATGTATAAATCATGTGCCACGGTTTGAGAGTATTCCTTTAAAATTGAAAGGGTGGTGATTTCCATAACTGCTAGTATTATTATTTCAAACAAAAGAGTGAAACCCAAGAAACCCAATGAACAATTGAACAGAAAGCCCCCCTTGCTACACTGCAGATAAGTGTAAAAATAAAAATAGGTGCAAAAGCTTAACATCATCATTTTCATTTGCTCTTAAACCAGAAAAAAATAAGGGAGGTGGGGGAGGTCTGAACAAATCTTTGAGACAAAAATATAACTTTCAATGAACCATATTTGAATCTGGGTAGTCACTGTGTCACACCCCCAGTCTCCCCATTACATTACCTGTTTGACAGAGGTTTGTTTACTTAGTTTCAACTTCATTGGGTTTCAGTTCTAACTTTTTCTTGCACTAGCAGAAGTACAACCAACCCGCCTATTTCTAAAGAATATACATGAGTGTACTACAGGCTCTAAGAAGATGACCCATCCAATAGTGCTTTCCTTTTACCTTGCCTGCCACAGTAAAACCTTAACAAGGTCTGGAAACTGGTCTAGTTCATTAACCAGGAATTCAGAAAACAGGAGGCTGGGGAAGCTCCAGCTTGTAGTGAGGTGTAAGATCTTCTCCTGAGATATGGTTAGCAAGCATTCTGCAAAGCCAGAAGAGTAATCCAACTCTGGAAGTTGGGGGAAGTGACTGAATTCATAGATCAACAAATATAAACAGCATGTGTACATTAAGGAAGGAGACAACGTTCTCAGGCTTTTCTTTAGCTGACACGACAATTAACTACAGTCAGGAGCTATGCATCATCACCACCCCATTAATCCAGAAGGAACTTGGGCTTTACTTCACAGTTCATACAAACAGGGAAGAGAGGCCAGGCGCACTCTTGTCTGACTCAACAAGCATCAAGGAGACTACTTTTTCACCACTGATTGACAATTTCCATTTTGGCATGCATATACAAGAGCCAAGAGCACGCCAGTTAGGTCAAAGTTCTCAAAAAGTAACCATCCAGTTTTCCTACATGTACCAATCTAAACTGCCAGGTATCTGTAAATCCTTTGTGGAGCAACATAGTATTGGCACAGCACATCAGCACATTCTGGCCACTGAGATCATTTGATACTACGAAGTCTACGAACACAGGAACTGCCTCCACATATGCACTGAATCCATGCATACAGATCAAAGCCCACTACCTATGTGCAGAAGGCTGCTCCGACTCCTAACCTCGGTCTCTAACAGAGAATACTAGGTGACACATTTCCTTCACCTGCACACGCACCATTTCAGTGTAAGAAAACTTTCCTTTTCAAACTGCAGGTGTTGTCAAACTCCATCAGACCAAATCAACATCAAACCAGCGATGTTCCTTTAAGCAAAAACAGCTCTCGGTGTATCTGATGTCCACCCATGTTCCTGCTAAAATTATAGGGGG
>WEIV01021952.1:2097-13505 GCA_013390005.1 Calyptomena viridis
ACAAATATGGTGTTTTATCCAGGAATACCTAGGGCTTCATTGGGGCAGACTCAGAGTACAGGCTCACAGAGAAGTAGAGAGAACATAAATCCACTGTGTATCATTCCCTTACAGTACCTGCACACTGACATGTACATATCTTACTGCCCATGTACATATTTTATACACACAGGGTATCTCATCCCTCCTTTATACCAGGTTTGATTGCTCCACATTTTTTCTCTGCATTGCAATCAGTGCTCAGGGTGCAGCTGATGTGTTGGAAGTTCACACTCCAACTACATCTTAGTGGTTATTTGTATAATGGATTGACACTTCCTGATACTGGAACAGGTTACCCAGAGAAGCTCTGAATGCTCCATCCCTGAAAGTTTTCAAGGCCATGTTGGATCTGGCTTGGTCTAGAGGAAGATGTCCATGACCACGGCAGGGGTGCTGGAACTAGATAGTATTTAAGGTCTCCTTCCATCCAAACAATTCTCTGATTCTATGATAAACATACAATAAAAGTCACTGCGATGAAAATGGTGGAGCTGCACTAGTGGTTAGGTAGTAGGGAACCAGAATAAGGAGTGGCACTGTCCTTGCCTGTAAAGCTTTGTTTCAGATGGAGAAAAAAATGGGGAGACACTTGGAATGACACTTCACCAAATCTGAAACAAAATTTCAGGCCACTCCAGGTGGGTCAAAGGGGAAAATCTTTCCTGGAGGATATTCATTGAGAGAAAAATCCAAGGAAGTAGGCATATAGACTTCATGTGAAAGTGGCCACACATAGACCCCAGAGATATATGTTTCCAAGACAGAGAACCTGTCAGTGCTGTCATGCAGAGTTTCACTGAGAAACACAATGTCAGGAGTTCTGTACCATGTGTAATAAAAAAAAAAGTGTCACGGCTTCTATAACCAAGTACATTGGGATTTCTGATTGTTAAGAAATACTGAAAAATACTGTGTGGTTCCACTAGAAAAGGATTTGTTCACTTCAAGAAAGTGCCTTTTTGCCCTTCCATCTTAGAAAATCTTTTGTCTGTTCTGGGAAACAGTGGTTCTCCTCCAGGTAATTCTGCTTTTTAAACCTCAATTTTCCTCAAATATGGCAAAAAAAAACCCAACGAAAAAAAAACCAAAAAACAAACAAGAAACTAAAAAGCAAAAACACACAAAAACCAGACAAAAATACTCAAAACCCTACCTAATTCGTATGTTTTGAAATGCAGTACAAAAGGAAATGTTTCATTTGGAATTACCTTACTAAAAATCAATCAATTCTTAACATAAAAAGTTTCCAAGAAAAAAAGTTTCAGCCTCATACTTTCCTGATAAAAAAAGAATCATTATACTTAAGTAGATAATTGCCCCTTTAAATGTCATTTTATTTTATTTTATTTTATTTTATTTTATGCATTTTTATGCTATTTTACGTAATTTTATTTTATGCAATTTTATTTTTAATAGAGGGTACAGTGTAAAATAGGTGTTCAGAACATGGATGAGTCTGATAGAAAATAACTGAGGGTATATAACACCAAGGAGGAGGGAGAGGCTTTGAAATTGGATTGTGTAAGATGTTACCAGGAAATATTAAGCAAAGGCCTTCCCAAAAACACAACCATGACAATATTCAAATTAAATACCTTTTAAATATAAGATGCACGCTTCACAATGTAGATTCTCTCAGGGCTCTGATTATGAGGTGGCAGGAACAAGCCTATAATTAATATTATATGGTAACTTCTGTTTAAAGGAGATTGCTCCAAGAGCTGTAGTCACCACTGCACAAGCAAGTTGTCCTTCAGTAGCTAAGATAAATTAGGACCCAGAGCAAAGGTAAACATGTAAGCCAGTATAATAGTTAGCAATTTTTTTTGCAGTAGTCTAATCAAACCTGAAATTTTAGTATTTCTGAATAGTTTCAGAAGTCTCAGGTTAGATCTTGTCTTAAATCTAGATAATTTTCATGTACCAGGCCAACATTTGCTCTATATAATGGAACAGAAACACCTTCAAAGAAATGATTCCTTCCAAAATGTTTGTTCTGTACCTTTGGCCTGAGACATCCTCCTTGGAGACCAAACCATTTGGAGCAAATAAATAGCCTTTAAATGGAGCTGTGAAAATCGCAATAACATCTGGCACGGTGAAACAGAAATTAGCAATTATCATCTCCCAGCAGAGCAATGGGAACCAGATATTCTCTGTCCATCAAGAAGAAAACAATTAATGCTTAAAAAGAGAACTAAATTAAGTTTACCTAATCAAATGCTCTGATACAGGGAAATTTGTCTGGATCACCATTTAACTAAGTGGTTATACAAATAGGTGTGTAGTACTTAACATGAATCTGAGATACTTGCTCCCCTTACATCCCATGGCAACACATTCCATAAGTTAATTATATGCTCTCTTAAAAAAAAAAAGGCATTTAATCCGTTTCACGGTAGCTGTGTTGCTCATCAAATGTGTAGAACCATTAACGTCTTGGTGAGACTATCAGCTCAGCAATTTTTAAAACCAAAAGGGCTTATTTTGTCATCTTGTTTGACCTATCAACTGCTAAAGGCCAAGGGACTTCTCTGAAGTTATTCTTGCTTTAATCTCACTAGATCCTGACTTTGCAGCAGGGATCAGTCTAGATTTGAAAGTGGCTGCTGGCAAAACGAGTTGTTCTGATATTTAATTACTCTCATTAGTTGCAGTCTATCTTTGTTTAGCTTCCACTTCTACCTTTCAGACCTCGTTATACACTTTTTTCATAGAATAACTATCCCCCTCTTTGTCCATCATCTATTTTTGGGCAAAGTATAACATCCTGTTTGCTCATGTTCCTGTTACTCAATTCTGATCGTAATTTGCCCTTTTTCTTTATTCTTTTCTCCTGTGCTCTTTGTACCATTACTATATTTTTATCAGCATTGACTTCAAGGTTTCTTGGAGGTGTGATGTCAAAGAATCATTTCAGGCCCACAGTGCTTAAAAATTATGCTTTTTAGTCATCAACATGCACCAGTTACCTCTGGATAACAGGTCAAGGGCTTCTGCACTGTCCTTCATTACACATCTCCTCTGCAAAGCTGAGACATCAAGTGTTCCAGATACCACATCTCTTTGCCAGCCAAATAAGTCCTGAACAAATAACACTGGTCTAATCCAGATTTCCAAAATTTACAATCCCTTTCTAACAGTGTTCTGCTAACCTCTGATGAACCTTGTTCCCTTGTTTGGACTGTTGGATCTCCCTTGAAAGAGAAATGTTGCTGTTGGCTGGAGACAGCAAGTCCGTTAGTGGGGGCAGAGGTATTTCCTGAAGTTCAACTGTCTGACCCTTTTGGGAGCATTGCATGACTGAATTTGTCTCAAGCAAGCCAGAAGAATACTCTTTGTCTTGAAACTTTGACCTCTTGTGTGAACTGGATCCCGAAAGATTTTCTGTTCCATTTAGGGATTGCCCGTTCCACTTAGAAAAGGGACCTAAGGAATTACTGGTTAATGCAAGAAAGGGAAAGAAAGGGGATATTTCATGAAACTGCAATGTTCTGGGGACATAATTTGGATTTCAGGTGGTCAGGGCTCTTCCAACAAACTTGTCAATGTATTTCTCAGTATGTCAGGATCAATTATCTCCAGGATGCTGCATGGCCAAAGACGTGGGATACCACTGGCAGAGGAGTCCTGGAAGAGGTTCCAGGTTGCCCTGTTTGCAGGGAGTACGTGGGACCAATTTTAGGTCAGCTGGGAGCAGAAGGCCATGTCCTTGATGGCTCTTCACAGATAGGTGCAGGCCTAACTTCAAAACTTCGTGTTCTCTCAACGTAAAAAAGTTCACATATTCACACATTAGGATTCTTTTCAAGTAGAATAAAATGTAAAAATGTTCCACCAGAGACATAGAGCAGTTATGAAAAGGTAAAACACTTTTCCCATTGATGTCCATGGTTTCTTTTTAAATTTTTTTTGCTAGCTTTTTTTCTTTCTGACCTATATTATAAGGAAATTCATAAAAATCTTTAAGGTACATTTTTAAATTCCCCAGCAATGTATGAATTGATCCCTTAAAAGAAGGAACTCCACATCCAAACCTTTGTGCATCATCGATATGGTAACTTAGTTTATTTTAGACTATCCACTTGGGTTTCTCTGAGCTGGCAGCACAAATGGAAAGATAACTGTTGTGATCAGAATTTTGGGATATGAAAACACATAAGACAGATATTTTGATTCCTCCATCACATGACAGAGAAGTGGTCAAGTAAACTCTTCAGCAGTTTAATTCATCTATATCTTTTAAAAATCACTTGTGATATACAATGTAACTGAAATAAAAACCTCAGCACTAACTAGTTAACACAACATAGACAACTTGCCCACTCGTGGCCAATGATGCTCCTTATTTCTAGTTTCTTCTGCATGCTTAAAGATACCAAAAAAACATGCAGCATTTTCCTACCTTTACGTGTCCATGCCAGAGATCCCGCATTTGGTACCAAAAGGACTTTGCTCCATGGGTTGAACATTGGATGCAACAGGTTCATTTTGCTCTTCTACAAGACGGATATAGTGATTGTCCCAACTAGAAGTAGTAGCACAATGAGGTTTGGTTTTCACAAAGAATTCATCCTGCTTCAAGTGGAATAAGAGACACCCTGAACCACCTTCTTCCTGCTCTGGCTGGTGGATATCTGTGCACTGGGATGTGTGCCAGATTAGTGTTCTCCAAATTGTTCTGTTGCATCCTTGGCAGTGGGAAAACCCATTCACCTCTGCCAGGCTCTGCTCTCTCTCTGCCTTCAGAAAAGTGGCTGCGCTGGACAGAAGGGTTGATCTGAAAAAGAATTTTTCCCACTGAAATTATACAAGTGGTTTGACAGGAATGTATTGCAAATTCATGCTGATTAAAGAGATTTGTTTCAATTGAGGGGGAAAAAAAATGGCAGTAGGAAAATGGGAAAAGGGTTTTGGAAAAAAATGTAAATGTTTTTTATTTGGATGCTTTCAAAGCAATTTGAGGTGATGTTTCATTTAAAAATATACTTCAGTTTTATTTAGAGAAGAATAAACATCCTTTCCAAGGGCTCAGGGCTGCAACATTTCATTTCAGCCTGGAAAAAGTAGATTTCAAAAAAACCTGCTTTTGCTGCTGTTCTATTTGCTGTCACCTCTCAGTTTTATGCCATTAAAAAAAAAAAAAAGAGAATGAGAAACAGTATGAAAAAAGTAACTGTGAAATACAGAAATGTTGGGGCACAGAAGTAGTCTTTCTGCATTTGACATCTCTTTCCACATCTTATTTATTATATAGAGAACTGTTTGGTTTATTGGCATTTTCTGTTCCTTTGACTATACTCATGTCTACGGAGAAGTTCATGATATAGGAACTATCTTTTACTAAAAGGAAAGTGATATCTCCAGGTAATGGGTAGATATGACGAAATTTCTGCTACTGATGGTACTACTGACCAGTGGAAATCTTAAAATCAGTGCAGGCTCCTCTGCAAAGGGATGGATATTGCCTTTTTTTGCAGAGACCCATGAAACTCATTTCCAGTAGCTTTCCTCTTTTCTTTTCCCTGCTTGACTTTGCAACGGGAGGTCAGGTCAAACTTCTAGCTTGTATAATAGCTAATTACACCCCCTATTTGGCCTAGGATGCAGGGTGAGGCATAAATTAGGACCTGATAGCCTAGTTGGTGCCGTGGTGGGTTATTAGATGTGTGTCAGTGAGCAAAGTTGTGATCAAAGCTCACAGCGAGGCAGCCAGAGGTCGTGAAGCATGGCTGGGGACTAATTGCTGGGCTGTGGGCTAAAAGGAAGTTTGCAATGAAAGGCCATTAAGCTTCAGCCTTTCCAGCCCGTGGAGCAAAGCTATAGAGAAATGCAGATTGCTGAGCAGGCAGGGAAATGAGGGGGTCCAGTGTGGGTCCTGCTCTGGGTGATGGTGGTGGCTCCCCTCATTTCTAAAGAGTTTTCCCAAGGAAGGGCAGGATCTGCTCCTAAATATCAGTCCTGACAAGGGCTTATTAACTCATCTCTTCATTTAAATGGTTTTGTCAAATGAAATGAGACTTATTTAAGAGCTTGCAGTCAGAGTGAAATTTAACTGGTTGTAAAATGAGCTGGCGGAAACAAAACTGCTTGTAGAGCAGAGACATATGGGGAGGGCAGGGGGTTTAGTCAGGCACTTGAAAAGCACACCAAGATCTATGAATGACAGCTCTTTAGAGAAAAAAAAATAGAGAGAAACATTTATAATTGCTTTTTATTCTCAAAGGTTTTCTACAAACTCTGCACAGCACACCAGATGTAGATTGCCTATTTTACAAATGGGGAAACTGAGGCAAAATAAAATAAACGTGACTTTTAAATTTTTTTAACATTCAGATTTCCACAAGTCAGACGTCCCAGAGTCCAAATGACATAATTAAGGTGATTTGAAGAAGAACAGAAAACTTTCTCTGTTTTTTTTAACTTCTGTTGTATAAGCTCATCACTTGTGACCTATCATTCACTTTTTCAGTCTTGTTTCCTTTCAGGTCTTTTTTTCAGAGCTCTGAAAATTTCCCAGCTAAATCTTTCTCAAGGATGGTATCCATCTCAATTTCTCTGTCCTCTCCCTCTAAAATTTTGAATAAAATATTTCACAATTCTTTATACATTCAGCATAGACGAGGGCAAACACTTTCATTTTCTGAGCATCAGTATAATTTTTATGTATGTGAGGAGTTTAAATGAACTAAGTATTTAAGTTATAACATGATGTGAGGCCTTAAATAGCCTCACGAGTTTTTGTTCATGTCTGTTTGGAAAGGTCATCTTGAATATAAACAACGATAAATATCTAAGAAATGTCTTGTGGCTCTGTCTAAATATAGATTATCAGAACCAAAGCTGTGACTTCCACACAGAGAAATTTCCACATTTGTCTGGAATCTAGTTTGGGACAAAATGGTACATTTTGGGGAAAGGAAAATAATCTCATGAGTCAGAAATGCTGAAACGTATTTGTGTCCTTCGAGTTTCTGTTGCCCCCAGCTATGCTCTTGCAAAGTTAGAGGAATTGTAGTTTAGATGAGTCATGTCCAGCATTTCCTCACGAGTTTTTGTCCATAACTACATTTCTCACGAACCCACGTGTCCCAACTCAAGAAATAGTTTCTTGATCCATGAGCCAATATCCATCCTGTTGGCCTGTATCACTTCATCTAAAATGAGAATTTCAGGAGGGACAAATTCTGCTGCATCTTTCGCTTAGAAAAAGCCCTTTCACAACTTCTCACCCTCTGAGAATCACTTTTCACCCCTCTCTCCTCCTTTACCTTGCTCACATCTCCCTTTTTCTCTCCCATACATGTCCTTGGGAAGGGATGTGAATGTGTCATTGGCAATGGTGATTATTGATTGGTACACTGCAATTTTCAAGGCATATAACCAGCCTGTCAGTGAACTTATACCTGTTAAATGTACAATTATTGTTTAAAAACATAAAATGAACCTTAAAATAGTAAACCACGGCTGTAGTTTTCTTTCTTTGGATCAAAGGAATTTTAGTTCCATGTAAACAAATGAATTAAGGAAAAATCACTAAAGAAAAGATTAAAATCTCTGTGTGGTATTTCACAGGTGAAACACAAAACAAAAACAACATTTAATAGCTTTCTTAGCTGCTTGCAACCTATTTTCTTTTAAAGAAAATCACGCAGTGTTAAAGAAAGAAGGGAAAGAAAATGGTGTTATTTTTGGATTTGTCTTTTTCTTTCCCTTGGTATTGAAGAAAATGAGAAATCTGTTTCATGTCTCTTTCTGTGCTTTTTATACAACTTAAATAGATTATTAGAAATGTTCAGTAATAATCTATAGATGAAAGGAACGTTAACTCTTGAGTCTTTATTATGATTAAGGCTTGAAGTCATTTAAAAATTGTATGTGGAACATGATCTATTACATCTTATGGCAAATAGGAGCTCATATATTTAGGCTACAGCTAAAGAGTAACATCTGCCTATGTCTTGAAGAACTAATTGCTAGCAAAAGAGAAATGAATATGTTTGTGACTTTGTATGGTAAACGCAGCAGTAAAGAGAATAAGGTCCTGATGTGGAAAATTGGAAAGTCAATTCTGCAGAAACAAACCATTCTTCTATGAGGAGTAATGGAAAAGATCTTTTTCTTTCATATCCTGAGACAAAAGGCAAGCCCAAGACTATCCAATTTTAAGCTGAACTTCCAAACATATAGTTGATAAGCTGGTTTCAATATACCAACAGCAAAGATGCTTTGGCTACAAACCTGCTCCTGTTGAAGTCAAATATAAAATTCTTTAACCTGTAGTATCCATCATGGTATTTGCATATTCCAGAAATGAGTCAAACCCCTAGATTTAAAAGCGACATCTGAACTTCCCTAAATTCAGGTTCAACTTTTTACTGGGCTTTAGGTTCTTCTTGCTGGGAAGCCATACTGATGCCATTTGAAAATCTCAGATCTGGATCCAGTTTTTGATTTAACGCACTCTCAACGCTTCAAGTTGTTCAGTTCCAAGATTTTAGTTCAGGTCTTTCTATTCTCAGTTTTGTAACATTGTACTTGCAACTGTTTGAAGTCTCTTGAATGATTAATGGGCATGAAGCTCTATGAAAACATTCTTTGGTGTTCCTCCAATTTGTGGTTTCATACATGGGAATAAGAAGCAATGAAGAAATATTATCCTTTGCTTGCACTGCAGCAAGTACCACTAGTCATATAAATATAATCCCAAACACAGCAAAAATGACTTGACTCTATTCGAATCACTGTTTGTGGAGATCAGCTTCATTTTATTAAAGCAACTGTTGGAATCCTATGTCTTTAAATAAATAATTCACTTGTATGAGTGAAAAAAACTGAGCAAGTTCTTCAAGTGATGTATTCTAGTGATATATTGGGAGAATTGCAGCAAGTGTGCAGGTTTATTACCCAGAGCCTTTTCACCAGGCTTTGATAATGCAAATACTTACTCCTGTTTAAACATATCAGAAAAGGGTACTTAAGTGTAAGAATCATGGTTAACAGGCAGGTAGGCAAATCATATATATCTGGAACTAAGGAACCTTTGCACCATTGAAGAGGTGCATATGTACACAGTTCATTCACAAATATATGCATAAACACAATCCATGGACATTCTGGAATATTTAACTTTAGAAAAGACTTCCAAACCACATGAAAGACCATTTTCTGCATAAGACCATTTTCTGTAAAATTTCCTAAAGTGCAGGATAAAATCCCAGCATGTAGCAGGTGCTGCTATTCAGACGACATCACTAAGATTGATACTGAAATAATATGTTCATTTCTTGTATTCATAATTAAATCAGGCTTTAGACAAATTGTAAAGTGTTGATGATTACAGAATAATTTGAATTTAAGGTTCAAAGCAAAAATGTTCACTCTTTAGCTAAGTTCTTTAGACTCTCTGCTGCAAACATTCATGAAAAATGATTGTAGCAGCCTCTTCACTGCTTAAAATTTTTTTAATATGTAATTGCTGTTGATCATTTAGTCTGATATTTGTTCTTCTAGTACAGGTATACAAGGATAGTCTTTCCAACTGCTGCTTCTACAGTCTGCAAGAGTTTTTTCCTTCCACTCGAGTTCTGAATCTCAGCTCAGAAAGTCTTCATATAATCCATGAAGACTTAGATTAAGATCCATGATCTTACTTAGATTGAGGCAAAAAAGTTGTTTGACAAACCCATTAACTCACTGATAGTTCCCAAATCCATGGTTTTTCCTTAAGCCTCCCAATATACCCCATAGATGACGGCTACACGCACAGCTCAGAAAAGGATCTATTGGGAGTGGAGAAATATCATGTATCATATATCATATCAAATCATAGCATAGTATGGTTTGGGTTGTAAGGGACCTTAAGGATCATTTAGTTCCAACCCCACTGCCATGGGCCTTGATTTCCAGGTTGAAGTTGGATCTTGCATGTCTAACCTAGAAAAAAAATTACTGAACTCTGTTGTACAAGCACTTGTTGAGCAGCAGGTGAACTGTATGGAGAGATAAATGACTTCCCAGTCTGCACAAAAAATGGTGCAACACTCACATGGAGAACATGAAGAAGTTGCCAGCTTCCAAAGATATCCTCCTAGTCAAACAGTATTTAAAATTATAGATGAATCAGTAAAAAAAGAATCACCATGAACTGACATCTTCCTCCACAGATCCACAGCCAGTGAAAATCCTGGACCATGCCCAGGTGTAAGGTAAGACTGCCTGGAGCCAAAGATATCTCAAAACTTCAAATACAGTCAACATTTCATGACCCCTCTCTGCTCAAATTCCTTTTCCAGAAAAGAAAGAGCAAATCAATATCTAGTTAGTTTATGTATTTATGCACAGCTCTCTAATATCAAGCTAGAGATACATTTGTGGCAACGCATTAACATTGACATGGATGCCAATAAAATATTGAGNCTATGATTCTGTGTCATGCAAGCCTTCATTTCCTTCAGCACATCTCTCCTGTGTGTAAGTGATAGATAGCTTTTTGTTCTGTACTCTGGGCACTCTGGGTTTAACTCACTATTGATAGATTATTAGCTCAAGCAACTTAGTTGGAAAGTGTCATTTTAAATTCCTGTTCGATGTGTCATGTCTCTTAAGAGAAGCTATAAATCTGGATTAAAATCCTGTTGAATGCACAGTAAAGGTGCCATTCTGCATTTATAACGCTGGGAAGGAGGGCAATACTCAATGTTAAGTTACTGGGGGGAGTTCAGATCTTTATTTGATGTGAGTAAAAATCTGGCAAAATGCATGAGAAATACCCTGCATTCTGGGTCCTCTCTCCATTTCATCCCTCCCTTCCCACCCAGAAATTCAGCTTACTTGTTGGNCAGCTCTCTAATATCAAGCTAGAGATACACTTGTGGCAATGCATTAACATTGACATGGATGCCAATAAAATATTGATAAGGCACTCAAATTACACAAATCTGACTATAGAAAAGATCAATAATTTTAAGCCCTTTTAGTAGACTCCAAATATTAGCACAATATAGCAAGAGGGGACAGATTTTTTAGCAGAGCCCGTAGTGATAGAACAGAAGTAGGTTTAAACTAGAAGAGAGTCAATNCCATTCTGCATTTATAATGCTGGAAAGGAGGGCAATACTCAATGTTAAGTTACTGGGGGGAGTTCAGATCTTTATTTGATGTGAGTAAAAATCTGGCAAAATGCATGAGAAATACCCTGCATTCTGGGTCCTCTCTCCATTTCATCCCTCCCTTCCCACCCAGAAATTCAGCTTACTTGTTGGAAATTTCTATTCTCCCAAAGCACCTGCCCTGCAGGGCTACACTGGTTTGAAGCATATCTAACATAGCAATTGAGAGGTTTGTTGGGTTCACACACACCAGCG
>WEIV01021952.1:13943-28493 GCA_013390005.1 Calyptomena viridis
AAAAAAAAAAAAGGAAATGGAGGGAAAATAACCAGCTCATATTGTGTACATGTGAGATTTCTTTTGAAAATCAAAGCAAGCTACAAACTGCTCAGTCTACAAGCTCATTCAGCCACGGAAAGATATTACAGATGACAGTGCATGTAACTTGGAAAAACAAAAGAAAACAATACACTTTGCTGAAAAAAAAAACCAATCCCAACTTCCAAACCCTGAGATTACTTATATTTGGCAGTGTAGTCTGGGCCCAGTGCACTCAGTGGTTCTAGTTCTAGGACAAGGCATATGGACACATTCTGATTCTGTTTTCTGTCTCACTCTTTAATTATTAGACCTGCCTGTTTGCACTGTAAACTCCTATTTGGATGGCAAGCTCCATTAAGCAAGGGATGTCTTTGGTGAGTAGCACTTTGTAGCATGACCAGACATGGATTTCAGCTTGAGGTAGTTACTGTATAGAAGGCCATGATTTAAGATATGGAACACATGAAACTGATTCCAAGGCTTTACTTCTGTAGCAAAAGAGAAAAAAAACCTCAAGTGAGTTTCTAACTTCATGCTCACGGTGGTAATTTTCTTTATATCAAATCCTTTGTATTTATTACTTCTCCTCAGTACTTGTTGCAGTGTCCCATGCTACAGTGAAATCTTTCAGTAAATAAGAATATCCACCTCTACATTTGTGGTATGTCCAGGTGGATGAGCATATCTTTAATGAGAATGACTGTTAGTGTAACTGAAGGGCTTTGAGATTTCTGGAATACCACCCTTCTATGTATCACCAATCAAGGGTAAACCTGAATCTGAGGATGTAAAACAAGAACTTCAATATCCAAAGATTTTGTAGATTTAGAAATTATCAAACTCCTCCTTTTCTGTGACTATCCACTCCTGAGGGTCTCAGAGCCTCACTGTGTGGGCAACTATTAAATTTGACTGGAAAGGAAACCTTTGCACCAAAAGTTTGTGGAGTGTCTTTCTCCGGAGATATTCAAAAGTCATCTGGACACATGACTGAATAACATGCTCTAAGAGAGCTCTCCTGTTTAAACAAGGAGCTTGAACTAGATGACCTCCAGTGGTTCCTTCCAACCTTACCAATTCTGTGATTCTGTGTGATTAAGAATCACAAGGAAATAGAACCTGAAATAAGAGTTTGTTCTTGTAGATGCTGCTCTCCAGACTAAGCCAAACTTTTCACTGGGCTCGGGATTTGTAAAGGATCTTGAAAACCAGTTAACATTGGCAGAATTTGTAAGGAATTTCTCAACACCTGTCAAGTTTTGGCAAAAAGTTAATGTCATTTGCTTAAGCAAATGTTTTTCTTGTGCAGTTCATGATTTGGCATGAACCTGAAGCTTGGGACAGAAGAAAATAGTGAAGCTTATAGTGAAAATTTATAGTGATATCTCTACTTTCAGAACTTGGAAATAACACAGATAAAAGGGGGTCATAGCTGACCCTGCTTAGGCCAGGATGTTGGACTAGACAATTCAAATTTATCCTGTGACCACACAAAAAGCTGCATCTGTGTTTTGCCACTGGCTAAGATCATGGTCAGCCTAATCTGAAAAATGAAGCCAAATTTGAACCAAATATCCCAAAGACAAAATTCCACTGCTTTGGCATTTATACCTCAGGAATTTTTCTGACATTTGAATTTTTCTGACTCCTGCCTTTAAGTCAGGAGTCACCCCAGGTTATATCTTAATGACAGGCTTTGTGTTATTGTTACTACAGACAATCTACCAGTGCAGTGTTTTACATCTTATTTTTGTGTCTTCCATTCCCAAGATCTCAAATCAAACAGTATATGCCAATAGAGTAAATAACACACACACTGAATCTCTCTGTTCAAGACTAGCCTAACTGCATAACTAAATGTCAGCTGCTGATATTTGGAATCAGAGCCTCTGCAAAAAAAAGTTACTAAGTAAATAACTCCATTTAGATTACCCCTGATTTCTGTGGAAATACTCATAATTATGTTGAAAACATGAGTTTCAGTAAGTTTTGTTTGAAACCTATAACTTTAAAATGTTTTTATTGTCATTGGAATTGGTGTTGAAGGGCATATTTACCATTTAACTTAATATAAAATGGTCTCCTAACTTTAGAGAGTTTTATTTTGTTTAATCGTTGAATTCAGCCAACTCAAGCCAGGGAATTAATTGGAAATTGCTAACACATAAATTTGAGTGGAATTGAGGTTTTTTTGGGTACCAGCTCTTCTGCTTATCAGATCAGATGCTCAACTTCTCTTAAAGATTCAAACTTCAAAACTACTTTACATCCTTGCATCCTTGACTGGAAAAATACAAATATCCCGTGTGGAGCTCAGGTCTTCCCATGAAAAAAATGATTAGCACAAAGCTTTCGTTTTAATTTTGTAAGAAGAAGCTCTACAGGATTAGCTCCTGTCCGGTGCAAATAGGAATAACAACCTGGCACTGGTTAGAACAGCCCTTGGGCTATTCTGCCAAAACACAGCAAAATGAAAGAGGGATGAAGGCAAAGAAAACACAGGGACAATATCGAGACAGGTGGGTCAAAAAAAGTGAAAAGATATGTTTAGTATGAGGCTATTGCCCTTCTCCATTTTAATGAAGTAACTGTGTTTTGGACCCTGTGCCAAAATAATTTTGATAGGTTTTATGTGTGCAAGTGTACATATGGAAGGAGTTTTATGATTGAGAACTAGTTTTACTTCCTGAATTCTTTATATTTGTTTCTTTTTTAAATTGTTGATATTACCATCACAAAACCCCAAATAAACTCCTGCTAGATTTCTGTGAAAGATATAGTAAATGAGCCCAAGTTTTGTTGTTAGAAATTACTGGTCTGCAACATTTTCCCTTTCAAAATTAGTTTTTTGCCTCCTTATTTAGCCTAGAGGTATGAATTCTTCACTCTTTTTACATGGGAGTAAAATAAGTCAGTGACCGACTTGTTTTAAATGTTGGGTGAACTGCAGGTATGGAGTAGTCTTAAAAACAGTCCCAGCTGCAAGCCTGAAAAATTTGTCCCTGAGCACTGCTGAAAATGCAGCTTGTCAAGCAGTGACTTGCCTAAATGCTGGTAAACCAGAAGACGAGGAAGCAGTTTGGCTGAAGCATCCTACGGTTTCATCTCCTGCTGAGGTGCAGCCTCAGCAGGGATGTGCCAGGAGGCAGCAAAGCCTTTACAGGGGACATTGTGAGGCACTTGATCTTCTTCTTCAGGCCAGCAGTTCCACCTCCATCACAAGCACCATGAGACGTTTTATCAAAGCCATGTTAACCTTTTCAAACAAGTTTTTACCAGAGAAAGTTTAGATTAGATATTAGGAACAATTTCTACACTGAAAGGTTGGTCAGGCACTGGAACAGGGAAGTTTTGGAATCACCATCCCTGGAAGTGTTCAAAAAAACCAATCAGGATATGGTACTTAGGGACATGGTTTAGTGGTGGACGTGGCAGTGCTGGGTTAATGGTTGGGCTTGATGAACTTAGAGGTCTTTTCCAATCTAAACAATTCTATGATTCTCTGATTTATGAACCCGTCATGGCCATGTAACTAGTGCTATCAGCAGAGTGGCCTTGGATGAATGGCAAAGTCACTAGAAATTCCAAATTCTAGTTAATGTAGCTAAATCGACACGGGGCTATCAGGTTAAAAAACATGTATCTTTTTCTTTGTTTTTATACACAAGCACACACACACAACCAAAAATAACTAATGCTATTAATTTCTCTGAAGAACTTTCTTTAACTATTTAACTATAAGGCTGTCCAAGGGCTAAAGCCAAGAAATTCCTGTGTGTGCAACGTGTCTGCATTTCATAAGTCTGAAAAGTGTTCTGTCAACAGTTAGCTTGAGATAAATGGGAGGTTGAAGTTTTTGATCATGTTCCCAATCATTTGCTAGCTGCAGCCAGTCACTGAATTGTCATGTTCTGGAGATTGCTTTCACATTCTTGTGAATTAGTGTAGCATGTGTCAGCATTCCTGAAGAGGCAGCTTCAATGCAGAAGCTTTCAGCCTGTTATGAGCTCTGTCCCCCTCTGAGCAGGAGTTTAGTGCATGAAATACCACTTTTTGGGGAAGACAGTCATCAGTCATAATCACGCCTTAGTCTCTCACCAGCAGAAACAGCGAGAGGGGTATCTATTGACTAGATTTTCTAGAAGTAAATGAGAAAATGTATTTAAATGTTGGAAATTACCTAAGAGTACAGAGCTTGATCTCTTACTGAATACAATTTTACTTCAGTTCAGAGTTTGGATTGATTGTTGGATTGAGGTTCAGTTGGATTGATTGTCTTGGGTCATCTCAAATAGAGGTATAAAATAAAGTCACACAAAATGTGAAGGGTGAGATGCACAACACCAAGTGTTGAATATCAGTAGTGTTCACACCCACAGCTGAGCCAGCCTCCTTCAGCTGCCTTTATTGTTAAGTTGAGAAAATAAATGAAGTATTTTGGGCATAATTTTTCACGCCCCAAGGTAGCTGCAAAAATAAACCAGATAACTGCACTGTTTGTCAATGGAGTTTGAGGAAACTAGCTCAGATGCAGAAGTCCAGGTTATGATGCCCAAGCTAGATATACATACCATGTTATACAAGGAAAAGTGTTCCTTCCCTTCCTGAAGCCGTTCAAATTATTGTGTGTATCACTTCTTGTGAGAAAGTAACCTCCTATCCTGTGGAAGCAGTGCGGTTAGACTGTGTAGAGAAAGGCAGAGGGAAAAAAATTGGTGTTGGAGAGAGAAATTGAAATGAAGAACAAACCAGCCAGAACCCAATTTTCCAGCATGATAATTACAGCACTCTGAGAAATAATTGGGACTTCTAATAGCTGCTTCATGCATGCTGGAATGTTTTTCTCCTCAAGCAAATGATCATCAGTGCAAAATGTCATAGTTGATATTGGAAAGAGACCTTGGAACAAGACCCAGCATGCTCCTCCCAAATGATCTTAGTCTGCACCAAGATCATGACTTTTATTTCAGTTTGACCTTGCTTTTGCAGGTGTTTCCCAACATCAGGAGGAAGGGCAGAGTATTTCTGCACCAAATATCCTCCAGACTGGATACTATTAGCAAGTTTCCTAGGAGATGGAAGTAGCAACAAGCTAAATTAGGAAATGAACACTTAAGTTTTCCAGTGGTTAGACAAGTGATCTAGCCTAAAGGTTATGGTATAAATGCCAAGGTGACTCTGCCAGTCACAAAGTAGTAGTCAGCAGTGCTTCTTCCAGGGCTTTTGAGCTTGTTGGTTCATGTCAGGAATGCTCTGATGATGCCTGACAGTCTGGCCTCTCCATGAGACCCAAGCAGAGGAGCAACTCATCATAGATTGTGAGTCTGTCTAGACACAAGCCAGTGTGATTCTGTCCTGCCTCAGCAGGAGAAAAGCAGTTCTGGGCATGTGTAGTCTTAAGTGTCCAGACAACTTAAACCAAAATAACTGAGGTGAGGCTGAGTGACCTCTAGTGCTAGGGAGAAGATTTTTGGATGAAAATTTGGGATTTGGGAATAAAATTCCCTAGCTGACTGAATGAAGCACACCAGTCTTCACACTGCTCTATGCAATTGAACTGTCTCTGACAATCGAACTGTTCTTTGACAGCGAAAACCACTGAGTGATTTAAAAATACTCAGTCTCCTGTGATCAGGCAAAGCAGATATAGGAATCATTTTGCCCATTCGTGTAGTACAACCAAAGACAAATGAGAAAATCAGGTAACAGCAAGGTGCTTCATGTTTGTTTTGAAACTGGACAGAAGTCCAACCTCAGTGGACTTCAGTTCACACTAGAAACATGCATGACCACCATACCTGTGTGGGAAGCTTCAGTGTCCCCTTCAACTATGATGGGCAAGGTCTAGAGGTGTTGATATGGTGAAGCATCAACTGTAGTTTGAAACTGCCCTTGGAGCAGTAACAACCCTTCCTATGCCATTTTGTAGAATCATGGAATCACTAGGGCTGGAAAAGGCCTCCAAGGTCATCATGTCCAACCATTAACCCAGCACTGCCAAGTCCACCACTAAACCATGTCTCTTAGCACCACATCTATATGTTTTTGAACCCTTCCACAGGTGGTGACTTTACTACTTTCCTGGGCAGCCTATTCCAACACCTGACTACCCTTTCAATTGAGTAATTTTGTCTAATATCCAATCTAAATCTCCCCTAATGCAACTTGAGGCTTTTTCCTCTTGTATTCCTCCTGTAGGGAGTTGACCCTGCTACTCTTTGAAGTGTATGTGGATTTTTGGGGAGGCAGAAAGGGAAAACTTTTTGCAGAAGGGTTTTGCAGGGGTTAAGGTGGGTGCCTGCTGTCAATAAAACCACTTAAGGTCATGTTTGCCTCTTAAAAAAGGTGTTTCACCTTCACCTTAGAACAATCTCAACTCACTTTCCCAATGAAGAGAAGAAATCCTTATTCCAACATGACAGTACCCTGAAGGAGTAAATTCAGGTAAGTGGAATTTGTCAACCTGCAGGTTGAAAGTTCACTTTTATTTTTGCACACACTAAGTTGCCTGATTTTTTATTTCCCACATATTTCTAGGTGTAGTGGAAGGGACTGTGACTGAGATCCAAACCTGATGGACTGTGAACAAGACCATGAGTGTCAGGACAGAGAAGAAAAACTCACAGCCACTGCAAAGAGAGAGCTGGAGTCTGAGACCTGTCAGGCTTAGATAGAAAGATAAGAGGCATGGTTTCTGTGCAAAATCAATTTTATCCAATAAAAATTCAGAAAAAATTCAGCTCTAAAGAAATGAGACTGACATTTTTATGCTTTGGAAAGGGCTTTTTAATTCACTGCTGGGTAAGCTGGGCCCTTTGACTTGCCTGGTTGGGAACTGGGAAGACATGGCTGTGCCTAGACATGAAGGACATCAGAGTTCTTCTCTCCATACCATGGCTTCAGCATCTTTTAAGGAAGGAAAAAGAGCTTTTAAAAAGCAATAGTTGAGGGAAGAAGCAAGAATACAGGAAGATAAAAAAGAGATAGCAGAGATAAGGTGGCCTTGGAAATAACTGTGGTTCCAGTCACTTTGATGAAACTTTATGGAGCTGAAAGTACTGGTTCCCTCAAACTGATGTCTTTTTAATATATGCTGGGATGGGAAAGAGATGGGAGAAGAGCTGTGATCTTCATGTTGCAATAAGTTTATAGCAGGCTTTTCAACTTGGCCCTTCAGTATTTGCACATTAAGCTTAAGAGAAAATACCTTAAATTACGTAACAAATTTGAAATATCTTTTGTATATTACATCTGCCACAACATTAAATTGTTGCTTTGTCTGAAATACCATGAAAAGAGAATATTTATGGCACAATGTTCTATATCCAATATGCTTAGCATTACCTAAAAGGAAATTTCATATTTTCTGTTGGAGGTTTGACATTGAGGTTATTACAGTGTTCAAACTTTTTGCACGGTTTAAGGAGTTGAAGGACAAAGAACAGGAAAGAAAGGAAAAAAAAGAGAAAGATAGGAAAGAAACTTGAGATTATGTTGAAATCACATGGTTTGAGTAACAAGTGTATTTTGAAAAATTTTAATTAAAAAAAAATCTCAGAAACTGGCAGCCCGTAGCATGATATTTATATTCTTTATGTTAATCAAAATGAGACCTTATTTGCAAAATGAGTTGCAAATAAATTTCATATTTAATCCATTGTATCAGTTCCTATGTCAAACACAGGGAAATAAAGCACTGTTAATACAAAAACCTTTTTTCTTTTTTTTTATCAAGACATTAGTTTAGCTTTATTTCAACCTTTTCCTAACAGAATGAAGTCCAAACTTTCACCGTGAAGTGTTCTAATGTTTGTAAAGAAATTGAGAGGGATCTTCCTTTCTCCATTTCAATTAATGTGCAAGGTGGCAAGAGAAAAGTTGACCATACATTGGATAAGTTTCAGCATATCCATTATCATTCGAGTTTTGCAGAACAGAGAGCAGAGAGTTTTACACCATCTATTTTAGGTAGCTAAGCACAGAGTAACCAACTCAAAGACATTGCCTTCTGCAGATTTGTTCCAGCATTTGAATTGTTGGATGGCCAGCAGAGTATTAATAGAACATGACTGCATGTCTGGGGAGGGGAGAGATAAGGAACCATTACAAAGGAAGGATGACTCTTTCTGCTTCAGCATGGATTTTGATGTCTTAAAGTGTTATTACAACTACCTAATGTACCTAAGCCATTTCAATTGGTAGGAGACTGGCACCTGTAGAGATGCTTGAGTTGGAGTTTCTAAAGATATACTTGCACTGGGGCACTCAGGAGTACCTCCCTGTGTCCAGAACATGGGTGGTTCCCATCACAACCCAGACCAGCAGCACACCATCTTTTTCCTCCCTATGCTAGAATTCCAAGAGAAAAGGATGCTTCTGTAGGTCACACTAACAACATCCATGACCTGGATCCTGTTTTGAGCTATCAGGAGATGGTATGGTATGCCATGACAGCCTTTCTGCTGCTAGCTTCAGACATGACTTGAATAATCTCCTGGAGAAGCCCACTCTCTGGAGTATTACTGTTGTCAATCTTACTTGACTGTTGTCTACAACATCTCATCAACTGTTGCAATGCAGTCAAAAAGGCATGTAGGGAATCTGATGTAGGACTATGCATTGGGTTGACCCTGACTGGGTGCCAGGCACCCACCAGAGCCACTGTCTCACGCCTCTCCACAAGTGGACAGGGGAGAGAAAATGTAATGAAAGGTTCATGTGTTGAGATAAAGACCAGGAGGGAGCACTCACCATTCACCAAGTCACAAGTAAAACAGACTCAACTTGGGAATATTATTCGAACCTGTTACTAACAAAATCAGAGCAGGATAATGAGAAGTAAAATAAATCCTAAAAACACCTTCCCCCTACACCTCTCTCCTTGTCGAGCCCTCTCTGCTCCTCTGCAGAGACACAGGTAGATGGGAATGGGGGTTATGGTCAGTTCATGATATGCTGTTCCTGCCAGTGGTCTGGGAGAAGAGTCCTTCCTCTGCTCCAACATGCTCCTTCCCATGGAAGACAGTCCTCCATGAACTTCTCCAGCATGAGTCCATTCCATGGGCCAAGTTCTTCATGAACTGCAGCAAGGTGGACCACTTTTCCACAGGGTGCAGTCTTCAGGCACAGGCTGCTTCTATGTGGGTGCCTCACAGGGCCACAAGTCCTACCAGCCAAACCAGATCTAGCGTGGGCTCCTCTCTCCACAGGGCCAAAGGTCCCTGCCAGGACCCTGCTCCAACATGGGCCTCCTACAGGGACACAGCCTCCTTTAGGCATCCACCTGCTCTGGCTTGGGTTCATCCCCAGGCTGTAGGTGGATCTCTGCTCCACTGTGGTCCTCCATGGGCTGCAGGGGCACAGCTACCTCACCATGGTCTGCACCACGGGCTGCAGGAGGACCTCAGCTCTGGCACCTGGAGCACCTCCTGCCCCCCCTTCTTTACTGACCCTGGTGTCTGCATTGTTGCTTCTTTCACATATTCTCACTCCGCTCTTCTCTGGCCACAATTACATCTGAACAATACCTTTTTTCCCCCGGCTGTTTTTCTTTCTGTTTTCTTTCTGTTTTTCTGTTTCTTTCTGTTATCACAAGCGTGTTACCATCACTCCTGATTGGCTCAGCCTTGGCCAGCAGTGGGTCTGTCTGGAGCCAGCTGACATTGGCTCTGCTGGACATGGGGGAAGCTTCCAGCAGCCTCTCTTAGAAGTCACCCCTGTAGCCCCTACCCCTATATCAAAACCTGGCCACACAAACCCAATACAGGCTGTTTGTTCATCTCCCCACTGAGGATTTCACTCTATTCAGCCCAAACCATCTCCCTGCATTCTCAGCACATTGCCTAAATCTCAAGAGAACAGCAAAAGTGTCGGGCTGATACTTTTTTTACTCAGGAGAAATGGTGCTGCTCCACTTCTCTGCCAGCACTTAACCATGCTTGAAGTGAAACATCTAGTCCCAAATTGTCATTTCCCTGAAGGCCACAATGCATGTGTGGAATTAACTATATAATTAGATTATCCACCATCATGGCCCTGGCAGGATGAAATATTTTGAGCATAAGTAAAACAGCTGTATTATGAGTTAGGAGTAAGGTAACATTTTACAGACTTTTACGCTACAACAAAGAAAGATAAGTGTGACATGAAAGTAAAAGTCTTTTATCTGTGTATGTCTTTGAAAACTCAGTCTACACAGACTCAAAGCATCTGTTAATCAGATTATAGGCCATATCCTGCTCCCAAAACAGTTAATAGCAACGCTCTCATTGATTTCCTCAGGACAGAAACATACCCTAAAGGACCAGTCAACTTCTTCATAGGCTTGCTTGTTGGAGACACACTTGTGCTATTCACAAAGGCAAAGCAATTTCCTGGAAGCAGAAACTCCTACCTGCATTTGTAACAACTCAGGCTATTTTAGGAACTGAAAAATTCCACCCAGCATTAGGATTACACTTTCAAAACTGTTTCGTTCATGTTTTTTATGCTGTTTCTATGCCACCCATGAAAGAGGGGGAGCTGCTGTTTGGTTCACAGGAGTCGTGATTTCTGTGGATCTTTTTTCTCCTGTCAGATCTTCTCTTTCCCACCCCCTCATATTAATTGCTGGTCCTGAGACCCTGGCAAGAAATATACAGGAAGATGAAACGTTTGTGAAACTTTTGTATTAATCTCCACAGAGGTGATGGGCACAGGGAATGACTGTCCACATCAGACGGCAGCATCACAGCTGATGTTTGTGGTGTTGTATCCCTCTGACAGTGATAATTGGTTTTACTGCTTTTGTTCCCTCAACTAATTTTTCAAGGTCATCCTTTATTTTTGCACTTCTGGTTTAGTTCTATTTACATTCCCTTACATTGTATTCAAGTGTGGGCTTTTTTCTTACATTGTATTCAAATTGTATTGTTATTTATATGTAAATTGTACAGTTTAAATTGCTTGTTGGGTTTTGATCATTAAGTAACAGCAACATAACATTCATCACTAAAAGTAGAGATTTGACTATTTCTTTGCAGAATGTATGATTTGGGGTTCCTCCATTACTTGACATTGCTGTTAAGCCATTACAAAAAGGAATGATAGTGTTTTAGTCCCTGGAATCTGATAATGGGATGCTTTTGAGACACCTTAGTGGTGTGGATATTGAAACTCAAGATAGGTGTTAGAAAATCATGGTCACAGTGTCTTGCTTTCTGTGGCCTATCTCCTTGGGGGCTAAGGATAGGATGGTACAAAGTGTGCTGTGTCATTTTGGAATGTAGTTTGCCTTCCAGCCCAGGCAAAATCAGCTTGGTTAGCTGCTGCTCGAAGCACTGCCTGTTTTCCTGTCCACAGAGGGACTCTTCTCCATTCCACTTGCATTGGGGTCTTTGCCGTTACAGTTTGGGCTGCCTCAAAAATATGTCAGTGGTTAATTTTAAATCTATTGATTCCCACAGCTAGACTGCAGCAAACAAGTTTTCAAGGGCTTCCTGACTACAAAATCTGGACCAAAATCTCTAGCTGTATAATTTCATCAGCAGGAAGTACCTCTTGCAGACCTCACTGCTACTCCCATAGAAACCACAGATTCTGCTTCTGTTGATAAACCCCCTACATTAAAGTCGTCAGCCTTCAACAATTTTCAATTCCAAGCAAAAACCCTGACAATTTTATTTCTCATGTGCTTCTCATTTTCCAGGAGGAACCCAATGTCCTCTCCCACTGCATATCACCTTAACTCAGACCACAACTGTAGGGAAAACTTTTGGAAGCTCATTTTCCAGAACGCTTGTTGCTTTATGTTGGCTGGAAGCAACTTCTTTCCGTGCCACTGTCCCAAAGGTGCATCTACATTTAGTTCTCTACAGCATTAATTCACAATCATGCAGAAGCTTTAAACAAAGTGCCTTCAGGCTGCTCTATGTCCATATCAGCAGCCCATTTATGTTACTATCTCCTACAGATCCCATCCTAAGTATAGTCCTATTTATTATACTTATATAGTTTCCGTATTCCTCTGCCACTTAAATACCTCAGGACTTTTGGGAACAGCATTAATCTGTTTGGCTAATATATGTCACATAAAAATTCTATATGTTTTGGATGAAGTGCTTCAGCAGAATGAGATCTGGGCAGTTGCCTTCTCTAAAACATTATAAACCACTAAGTTTTCGCTTTGATTTCTACCTTTTCTAAACCTGAAGATGATTGGGTTGTCATTGTCCCATCCAGTCAGGACCCCAAATCAGGCCTTGCTTGACAAAGGAAGGGAAGCATCCTGAGTGGTGATGTAGTGGAATGTGAAAAAGGATAAACATTGTTTCCCTAGAATTTAGCAAATAGAGAATTTATTCACTTCTCACTGCCTGACCTACAATCCCAGTTGGATGAGTACATTCCTTTTAATTAACTAAGTCTACCTTCACTGCTGTGCAGTGCTTAGAGCACTCTGAATGTGAGTTTGGTTCCTGCTGAGTCACAATTTAAGCTTCCATTTCCCTGAGAAAGGAATTAATCATAGAATCCCAGAATTACTTATGTCGGAAAGGATCTCAAACGTCATCTAGTTCCAACTCCCCTGCCATGGGCAGAGACATCTTGCTCTAGACCAGGCATCTTAAAGCCCCATCCAACCTGACCTTGAACAGTTCCAGGGATGGGGCAACCACAGCTTCATTGGGCAACCTGTTCCAGGGCCTCACAACCCTCACAGGGAAGAATTTCTTCCTAACATCTAATCTAAACGTCTCCTTTATCTCTTCAGAGAGTTTAAGGTGCTCTGTACTCTTCACATAAACATGTCTAAAAAACAATTCATGATTCTTTTGAAAAGAAAGCCTAAAGGAAAATATCCCTCTTTCATGATTAATCTCTCAGTTGGATGAGAAGAGCCTCCCATCTCAGTTCCTGGGCTGGAGACTCAGTTTTGCATATTGTCTAATGACTGTAACATATGAAATGACCAGAAATCACTCTTCGAATATGCACGTGGGCTGCTTTCTGATCACAGGCAAGCTATGTTATTACTAGGCTCTTAAGTCATGCCCTTATGTTGTTGCTTAATGAGTCTTATGGGGTCTTGAGGTATTTTTTTAATTTGTTTGTTTGCTTTTTTTTCTGCAGGCACAGTTTCTAAAGAAGGATATATCGGCATCTCTCAATCACTCGGTCCATCAGCAATTAGCCCATAGGTTTCCAAGTAAAGTCCTTTCTTAAATGATGCATGTATGGATGCACAGAGGGGAACAGTGAATCTGGTCTCCCATGTCCAGGACAAGTTGTCCTACAAGAGTCTACTTTATTGTGGAAGGCACATAGGGAGTGTCTTTCCTCTTCTCTTTTAAACACTTTTTCTTGCTTTGTTTTTAAAATATTCAAGTTGGGAATCTTGAAACCATGAGAGCATCTCTTCATAAATATAAGAAAAAAGTCTGTGTCTCATGCTAGCACTTACAGTCTGAAATGCTGCACAGTCAGTGTCTCAGTACTTTTATGTATCTACATCTTGCAAAACATTTTAATAATGATTTGGCTTGTGGAAATGGTATACAAGTGCCTTCTTAAATCAGTGATTCACTTCTAAAACCCTAAAGTTCTTATTTCACAATATTTTTTAGATGCTTTATCTTAGTATGGTGAAAAATCTGATTTGCTAAACTTAACAAAAGGAACAGAAATTTTCTGTCTTTCCTGTATATACTAAAAGGTTTGGATTCCTTTTATACATGCATGAATGTTCCTACAAAGAGAAACATTCAAGGGAGGAACAAGAGAAGGTGATTTATTAGAAGAAACAGGCTTTTATATTTAACTGTCTTTTTTATTATTGATGTATTTTAGGAAACCTACCCTTCTTAGTCCCCTTCCATTGTCAGTCAAGCAAGACATTTCCCGAGGGTGTTTCTGAGAACCCATTTGCTTTGTATGTTTCCAGTCACATTTTGGCAGTGGCACTGTTCATCTCCCATCCATAACCTTCAGTGCCTGGGCAGGGCCTTAGGGAGGGTTGAAGGGGCCACATTGCCACCTGTAGGCATCTGACACCTTAAAAAAAGGCAGCTTTTCCTATTTTCTCATGCTACTCACTGAGCAGAGAGGATGACAGTGTGAGTTTTCATCTTTTTGCTGTTTGCTCAGACATACGTGTTTATCCCTATTCCTGCAAATAAAGTGGCTGAGTTAAGGAACAGCCCCAGAGAGGAGTTAGGGACGTAATTTTGATGACTTTTGTGGTCAGCTGTGCATTGGCATTGGAAGGGAGTTGGCTCCAGAGTTGAGTTTTTTTGTGTGTTCTCATGTTTGGGTTGTGATACGAGTTGAGGTAGATGCGGATGTTAATGTCACTATATCTGGTGATAGTCTGGTTTTGAGTGATTTTGTTGATAAGAAATAGGTGTCTTTGAGTAACCTTAGATAAAGCTTTATGTTTCTGTAATATTATATTTGTTGCTATCTCTGATACAGTTTTTTTGAAAGAAATACAGAACTGTGCGTTCAGAACAGTAAATTCACAAATTTTTTTAAGATAGAATTTGATTG
>WEIV01021953.1:10103-69512 GCA_013390005.1 Calyptomena viridis
CCTTAATATGTTGCCTGAGTCTCAAATCCCTTCCAAATGGCTAAGAGCTGAGACTGGAACTCATAACTATAGCTACATGTAGGATTAATTTTCTTGTTACTGTAACCATCAAGAGAAAATGGACATGTTCATTACAAACTTCAAAATCTGAATTAAAAAATAAAACAAGGTTGGAGGAGTGGAAAAAGAGAAAAAACATCAGTCCATCCTTAAGTGTGACTGGTCACCAACCGATGGTCCACAGCTGGTCTCAGAATAAAAAATTAAACCAGTGTTGCCACATTTCAGCCACTGCTTTGCAAAAGCTCAGTTACTCTCCTGAATAAAGCCTACATAAAACCTTTTTGTAAACTGTGCCAAACAGTCCAGATCAATTATATTAGCAGAGTGCTGTCATGTAGAAACACTCTGTGAGCATGATCAGGAGGCTGAACTGCAGCCACAGCAGCTTTGGATGTGAAACAAAATCTCCCATCCTTGCCTGCCTCATGATGTAAAAAAGAGAATGATTTGAGTTGGAAGGGACCTTCAACATCATGTAGTTCCATGTGTGCAGACCCATGAGGAAATCTCCACCCACTTCCAAAGAGAGAGTGTTAACACATTTTTTGACTTGGAGACCTGAAGTCTGCTTTTGAATATTCTAGTTCGGTTCAGCAAGTTTCATGTGCTATTAATTTTAATGATGCTCTTAGATCAGCAGAGACCATCAGTCATTACATTACCGTGCATCCCTAACAGAGTGTGAGACTCACGTGTGCTGGCTGTGTCACCCTGAACAAGCACATCTGCACTAAAGTATCCCTCCATGCTGCAGAGGTCATCTAGGAGATGGGAAGTCAGCTGAAAGTATGAATGTTTTAAGGAGCTGGCTGAAAAAAATTAAGTTTTCTCAACAGTAAACAACACAGAAGATAAACAAGACTATTATTAAGCCTTTAGCCAGTAGCTCATCGTTTTACCTTGATCAGTGACAAAATAAACTTTCCTAGCCTAACTCTCTTACCTAAGATGAAAGCGACAAGAAAATGCAATACTTGGTCTCTTCTTACTGTTTTCTGAGCTTTTATTGGCTCCAAGGGTATCCACAATTATTATAATAGAAACAGATTCATTAAGGTTGGAGAAGCCCTGTAAAATTACCAAATCCAACCATGAATCTACCAGCACCATAATCACCACTAAACCCTGTCCTCAAGTGCCATTACCACATGCTCTCTGATTCCATCACTTCTATCAAGCAGTATTTTCCAGTGTTTGACAACTCTTTCAATGAAGAATTTCTTCTTAATATCTAATGTAAACTTCCCCTGGCAGAACAAGAGGCCATTTCTGTATCCTAGGATAAAGATTATCCCACCTGGCCTTAAATTCAACCATTGTAACAAAGCAGCCAAGGATGCACCTTGCTTTTGGACACTCAGACTTCATGCAGTCTCCAAGCCAGTTTCCAGTGAGCTCAGATATCATCGTATGGCTAATGTTTTATAGGGAAAAACAGCCCAAGAATACACAATTTTTAGTCATAGTGAGAACATTTCCGAAACTTTAGGGTCGAAGTCTTTTGCTTTCTTAACTTCAACTTTATGCATGACATCTACCACCCAGAATTTGTGCCGTATTTTTAATTTTTATTGAAAAATTTGGGGAACTGGGAATACAACAGTTACAGACAAAGACTAGGAAACCCAAAATTTCTGAGAAGAACACTAAAATATGGGATGATTTCTTCTAAGTGCCTTGGCTAGGAAAATGTATAATCAATCATAATTCTCAATCTGGCTTTGCTATTTCCAGTTTTAATTAGGAACATACCAGAAGGCAAATCAGGAAAGAATCATACCTGCTAATGTGTGAACAGAGAAGACAATTTGTCCTAAACATTTATGAACAACAATGGCCCAGGAAATTAGTAACTGTCTCTGCTCTACACAGACAAAGTCATAACAAAAAGAGGAAAGCAGATAAAATAAGAGCTTCTGTTGGCCATATTTCTTCATTCAGTGCAGGCCTATTTGGCATTCAATTATATGTGTAAATCAGCGCTAGGCTTTGCTAAAATTAAAATACAGTATTCATTGCAGCAGTGCATTGGTTTTAACACTGCTGTATTCCAGCTTGCCAAGGTCATCAAAAGCAATTTCTAAAACACCAAAGAACCCCACTGCCTAAGAACAACTATTTCCCATGGAAAAGAACCTTGAAGGGATAAAGTTCAATGCAGAATGTGTAAGAACCTTTCACAGTGCTAGACCTAAATATAAGTTGCACTAACATGTCTCAGAAGGAGGAAGAATATGAAATCAAAGACCAGAGGTGGCAGGAGGTTTGGCTGCTTTCCTATTTTTTCCCTCAGAGATCATCCTTCTGGGAGTCCTTGTGACTTTGGGACAGTTTTTGGAGAGAGGAGTACAATTTGCAAAAGGAAGAGTTTGTGGAAAACACAATAAAGTCAACCTGTGAGCACATGCTTAGTTTTCTCCACAGGAGGCCAATTTAGCTCCAGAAATGTGGAGTCTATGCATTATTTATCTGCCAGAACACAGAACCTGAAACTTGGAGGAAGACAGATAGCTAGGGCTTGTATGAAGGTACTCTAAGATGGTGGAAGGTACTCACAGATGATGTGAGAGGATACTTCAGGGGGAAAATCTGCCTAGGTATTTAAGCTAAGTCAGAATTGAAGCAGTTTATTCATTTTTTAATCAACTGACAAATGGTGAATTGTATGTTCAGAGTCAGGAGCAGTCATATGACAGATGATCACAATACTAGATACTTAAAAATGTTAATTCTTACAGATTTCTAACTGTACTGTCCCTCACTGGCAGGGTACCAGATCCCTGCAGCATCCCAGAGAAGGATGCTCAGCCCAGCCTGGGCAGGCTGGTGATGCCACAGGGCAACTTCTGGCAGACCCAAACCAGGTACACTCTGATGCTTTTCTTTCCTCAAGATCTCTCTGCTCCAGTACAAATTTTCATGCTGCTGCTTTACTTCTTTTTAGGATGATTCTTCATTTCATAAATCCCTTTATAATTCACCAGTTACTGTTTAATACAGCTTATAGTTACCTTCTTACTTAATATGATGAGGTTTGGGCTCAAGCCTTCCAGTTTGTGGGCTTTATGTGTTCTTCCTGTGTGCTCTCACATTCCAGGCAAATGGGAGACTGTTGTCCAGGCCATTTGCCAAGTGGGCCATGCAAGCTCTCCCACAAAGGATGTGAGCCACAACACCTTAAACTGCATCTCGGGCTTTGAATTTTAATATTACAATTTTGATTGTTGTACTTGAAAGTTGTTGAAAGAGGCCACTTGCTCTCATAGTTTCCTGCTTGAGTTCCCAGTGGTCTTTTCCCCTTGAAGTTTATTCCTTGCATATAATAAGTCTTCCTTTTTTCATGTGTCTGTGTTTATACTGATAAAATTGTCATTAAATTTAGCTGTTTCTTCTATTCATTGCCTGTGGGATGAAGCCGTAAATCTCTAACTGCCATAACCAGAGCATCTGGCAGCCATTTTACATTTAGTTCACAGGAAGAAATTGCAAAGGAGACTTATGTGTTAAGATTTCTCCTTGAAAGCATGCAATTATTCTCTTTGTTTTATATAGAAAAGGAGGATATAAGTGATCCTAGGTGTCTCAGGGCAAACTACATATTCTTTGACCATACAAATCACATTAGTGAGAGCTGTGGATTAATTGGCCCAATCTCCATATAATTTTATCACATTTTCTTTGCTCCTTCCCTGCTTAAAATTCTTGTAAACAGTTCTCTTCACCATGTGGAGACAGAAAGAAGTAACTGCATACAATCATCATTTTGGAATGCATAGTGGATTTGAATGCCCATTATTGTAGAAATAAATATAGATGGTGATATCTCTATTAACATTCTCTGTACACAAAGACAAATGAAAAGAAAATGTCATTAGGGCCCCAAAGAGAGTGAGTATTGACTGAAGGATGGCAGCTAAATTAGAAGCACGGGCTATAGAAAGTTTTTACCTGCTTTTCTCAGACTTCTTCATTGTGATCAGATTTTTTCTGCAGTACTGATGTGTATCTTTTGGCAGACAAGCAAGGAGTTGTAGTACCATGGGAACTATTTGCAAGTGTTGGATCCTCGAGTATGTTACTGATGTGCTAACACAATTTCATTGATCTCAGTGGACTGTATTATGTTTCACATAGCTGAGGCATGGTGAATTGTGATATTTTACTGCAGCTGGCAGTAAAATACACAGAGACCTGCTATATCCTCCACTTGTTTAGGTAAGTTTATTAGTTCCTGGGCTCAGCCGACTCTACCTGCTGCTCACTTGTTATTTCTGCAAGCATTAATGAATTGAAAAGCTGATGGGAGGCCCTGGCCTCATCTGGAGCTCAGGCAACTTATAATCTTATGCTTCCGTGCTGTTAGGATGTCACATGCTGTTGTGCTTCCTATATTATGTTAAAAGTCATCTTGCAGATGTCTTTTTACTTCTTTGAGGCAAATTACAAGGCTTAGGAGAGGTGAGGAGTCTTGCTCCTCATTTCTCACCCCACTTCTGGATAAAGTCTGTATTGTCTACTGAGCTTGCGAGAGATAAGCAAATCCTTCGGCCTGGGGGACAATTGCCTATCATGAGGTCTGCTTTTTAATTAAGAGGGCTGAGAAGCAGTGACCTTGCTGTACTTTCTCTATACAAGTGCAGGAGCAGGATTAGTGATGCATTCTTCTGGGATATTACATTAATTTGAGGGAGTCTTGCTTTCAAGTGAACAACATGCAACTTCAGCAGTTTTCAATTTTCTACACAGAGTAGCTCAGGACACATCACTTACCCTTTACCCAAAGGAAGTAGAATATTATTCTTCATATCTAGGTGGGTGAATATGTCTTTGTGAGGGACATCTTGAGCTGTGGCTACAGTATCCAGAAGGGAGCTAGTCAAAATACATTAGAAAGAGTTTGAGATGTGCTTGTAACAACACTGGGCCAGCAAAGAACCTGATTCATCACAAAAAATAAAGCAATGTAGACATACCTGATTTAAGTGGAAACTTCTTCGAGTCCAGTTATATGTGGTGATTGCACATGAAGAAGAGGCAACACTATGTAATAGTAGGCCTGTTACATTCTACCTCCTTATTCCAGGCAATTGCTACCTTCAACAGCAGGAGGGAAAACAAAGAGCAGCTCTTCTCATTTATTTGATGGTGCTGAAAAACATTTTGGAAAGCTTTTCTCCTGTGCTCACACCACAGAAATAAAGCAATTGTTGCAACTGTCTTTTTTTTTGCTTCCAAGGACATTGAATACTGAGCTAAGGGTGAAAGCCCTGAACCAGGCAAGCAAAGCAGCAGTCAGAGCAGCAAGTCATGCGTGGAACAGGCACATCCTGCCTGTGACTGTACCTTAGAACACACTATTTTGTGTAAGTTTTCTTTATGTAGAAAAAAAAAGCCAACACCACCATGATCCCCAGAAACATTACTAAAATACTCAGAGCTTCTTGCACAGCACATAGTGCATAAAGGAAAGGTGGTAAGGCACTGGAACAGGTTGCCCAAAGAAATTTTGGATGTCCCATTACTGGAAGTGTTCAAGGCCAGACGGATGGTGACGCGACGAGCCACTGTCTTCTCTCCCCGGCTAGACCCTGCGACAGCGGTCGCCAGTCAGGGAGGGACAGCCCCGATGCTGAATAGGCAGGGCTGTGCCTTAGGATGAACGTGAGACCACCTCAACACACCCGCCCTATAGCCAGACAAGTCCTGATAAACGTCGTCAGTGGGCAAGGATTTGAGGAGACCTTCTTGGGGTGTCACAGTCCGTAGCTTTATTAAGACTCTGTGGGAACAGACCCACAGAGCTTCTTCCAGCACCAGGGGAGACAAACCCAAAAAAGGCCCCGAACAGCTTAGTGCAACAACTTTTAACTAGGGGTGGAAACATGGGAGGAGTTTGGGATCGGCCAATAGGCCACTGAGATAGGAGGGATCAGGGAAGGATTGATACAGGATGAAAACCAATAATAACGAGGGGTGGAGTTGGGAGGGTCACATGGGCGAATTGGGCATCAAGTGTTAGGGGAAAACCCAGGAGGGGCTTAATGATTGACAGGGAAGGGAGTAGAACAAAAGGAGTGGTTTGGGGGATTGACAGGGAAGGGTCTGGAATAAGGGGAGGAAATGGGTAGGGGTTTAGGGGATTGATGTAGAAGGGAGTGTAAACTTTTAACAGAATAACCCAAGTAAATTATAGGGGGAACAAATTATTCTCAATTTGAATAACACACTACCGTAGGATGGGACTTGGAGCAGCCTGGTCTAGTGGAAGGTGTCCCTGCCCATGGCAGAGAGGTTGGAAATAGGTGATCTTTCATATCCCTTCCAATTCAAACCATTCTAGGGTTCTATGAATGCCAACATTGATTTATGATTAGCTGATGTCTCAGAGGGTGCTCTCTCTCTCTGTCTGTTCAAATATGCCCCAAACCAACCTGTTCAACCTAATTTTTGAAGAGCTAATGGCAAGTGTGCTAACTCACAGATGAGATATCACAACCTATTCTCAGGATTGACAGCGATTTTCAAAGTGAGTGGCTTCTCTGCAGTCAGGGCTGGGGATGTGCACTTCTGGCTGCACCCTGCTCCCAAGAGACTTGGTCTGGAGCCATGTAGACAAAGACTGGTGAGAAGCTCGTGCACATAGTCAGATTCCCAGGTCAAGGCAGTTTGTGTCACACTGGCTGGAAAGACATTGTATGTGATTGTGGAGTGAGACCTTAAATGCCCTTTGAAAACATCCATCATGATAGCTGATATCAGTAATTCCTTCTTCATTGTCTAAGCCCTATCCAACCCCTCCTTCTAGCTGAATCTCATCACCCCAAGTGCGTGCTCTTGCAAAAAGCAGTAGTTGTAAAATATCTTGAGTAAAGCTTTTGACATCTGATTGCAAAGCACTTTCTGTGATTGAGAAAAGTACAGGCTGGATGAATGGCCTTAAATGGGCTGAATATTAGTTGGATTACAAGGCTTAAGGGGCATTAATGAATAGTTCAGCATCCAGCTGGCAACCAGTAAGTGGAGTACAATAGGGACTGATTCTGGGACAATATTATTCCACATCTTTATCAATGGCCTGGATGATCAGACAGAATGCATCTTCAGCAAATTTGCAGGTGAAGATGGGGGGGCTGGAAATATGTCAAATGACAGTAAAACTCCAAGTAACAAGAAACTTGATAAACTTGAGTCTGGAGCCAACAGAAGTCTCAAGATGTTTGGAAATGAAATTGCACAATTCTGCACATGGGTCTTTCAAACTGCATTGCTCATAGGGAAGTCACACCTGCAATGTTGTGATTTGCTTTGGGTCAGACTTAGTTCAGGTGTATAGAAAAACACTTGCAGAGTGCTAAAAAAATTGTCAGAGACTTCTTCAAGAAGATGGGGAAGTTGAGTTTGCTTAATCTGAAAAAACAAATCCAAAGAAAAATCAAATTACACACCACTTGAAGGTGATAGAACAAAATTCAGCTTAGTAATAGTGGCTGGTTATAGCGGCTCCGCTACAGCTGGTGTTAAAATATTCAGCAAGTCCTATAAAGTGCATCTTCAGAGGTTGAGATTGGTTACCAGGAAACCCATTTCCACTAGAAGGGTGGTGCAGTCCCAGAATTGTCCTTCCCAAGAGAAGTTGTTGAATCTCCAGTCTCAGAGATCTTCCAAAATCAGCCAAACATTGCTATGGTTGACATGATTTGCTGTCAGAAAAAGCTCTACCTGAGGCTAGATGTTTGATTAAGTCACTCCAGAGGTCTGTTCCAGATGCCATTTCTATGATTTATTGTCCATTGACTACACAGATATGACCAACACCAAGAACACTTATTTTACAGTCAACATGTCATGAAAGACTTGTTGTTCACACAATAGAATTGTAGGAAAAATTACTAGATTGGAAGGGATATCTGAGGATCTAGTCCAATCTCCTTCTCAAACAGTTATCTTTGGAGTAAGATCAGGTTGCTCAAGGTTATAGAGCTTTTTGAAAATTTCCAATCTTGTCAAGCTGTTCCAGTGCTTAACCACCCTCATTGTCAAGAACTTCTTTTGGTAATGTGTAATTGAAATATTTCCTGTTGTAGCTTGTTCCTGTTGTCCCTTTTCACCATGTGTCTCTGAGAACAGCCTATGTCTCCTGTCAGTCACTCATTAGGACATGGAAGACTTCAAATTAATTCCTTCTTAACTTTCTGTTTCCTGGCTCAATAAACCCAACTCCTTCAGCCTCTCCCTGTCAGTTGAGTGCTCCAGATACAGTTCCAAACCATCACTACAACAGAACACTGATGATTTCTGTTTCATTTCTTCCATCTTCAAGACCTGCAAGTCCTTTCTTGCAAAGATTCTTTCTAGCCAGTCAGTATTTTAGTAGCAACCCTGTCCTAGAGGTTATCAGTTATTCCCCCAATTCACTGCAGTTTGTTGGAATCCACAAACTTGCCAAGTCCATCCAGTTTATATGCAAGTTTTCTGTTCAGATATTCAGCCCTACCACCTCATTCTGGCTACAAGGACACCATGGGAGACTGAAAGAACTTGCTAAATTCACAATATATAAAACATCCATATCTGTTCCCTCATTCTCAGATCCCATCTTCTCCTCACAGAAAGTAATCAGGTTAGTACAGCAAGATTTAACCTTGGTAAATCCAATCAAGCTGTTTCCAGTCTCCTTCATGTCCTTCACATACATGGAAATGGCTTCCTTGGAGACTTCCTCCAGCAATTTCCCAGGCAAGAGGTAAGACTGACAGTCAGTTCCACCTAGATATTTTTGCAGATGGGAGAAAAAATTTCCTTATTTAATTTTTTTTCCAGTCCCAACTGCCACAACATTTAAAAGATGAAAGAAAGTGGCCTCAGAATGAAGCTGACCGACTCCCACAGCACCATGCAAAACATGTACCATAGAATTAAATCTATAATTACATTTTCTAAGGGAGATCCAAAATATCTTTCCCCTTAGCTAGAGCTTGTATGGAATTAAGTCAGCAGATTCAGAACTGGGAAGCTTTCCCTGTTCCCCTTCTATGTCACAATTTTTGAAGTATTATTTTCTAGCTACTACTAAGAAATAAGGGAGTATATAAATGCTAAAAATAAAATGAAAAGGGTATAATTTTTTAAAAAATCAGAATTTCAGAAGTACATTGCAAAATGCTAAATGGGAAAGATTTTGGAGATGGCAAGAAAAAGTTTCAGAAGCAAAACTGAAAATGAGCAGCAAAATAAACTGATCCACGGAAAATCAAAGCTCTTTATTGGCCTCAAGCAAGCAGCATGTCTCTCTTCATTAGAAGAGTAAGAGAACGAATGAGCTGCCCTTGCTGTTCCTTTTGCATAGCTGCCAATGCTGCAGCACACAAGTGTTCCTAACTCTGCTGCACAGAACTCAGATTAAAAACAGATTTTTTTTTTCATTTTTCACAGTCTTTTTTTTTCCATCTTCTAATCATTTCTATTTTATTTTCCCTCCTTGACTGTGAAATGTATTGATTTTTTTCCTTGAATTCTTTTTTCATTATGTTTCTTTTCATTATATTTATTTTTAATGACATTCTTGTCATGATCTTTGGTTATTCTGTGCTACCCAGAATATTTTGGGTACTGGGATATGCTGTGACATGTCTGGCACAGCATTCTGCCTGCTGACTTGTCTCCTATTTTACAGTCTCCAGACGTAGAGAGTCATGGGGCACTAATGCAGATGAACTTTATTGCATGCCTGGAGCATAAGTCCTATGAGAAGAGGCTAAAGGAGCTGGGGTTGTTTAGTCTGCAGAAAAGGAGGCTCAGTCGAATTGACCTTATCACTTTCTATATCACTATCTACTTTAAAGGAGGTTGTAGCCAGGTGGGGCTGGGTCTCTTCTCCCAGGCAACCAGCAGCAGAACAAGAGGGCACAGTCTTAAGCTGCAACCAGGGAGATTCGGGTTGGACCTTAGGAAGAATTTCTTCACAGAAGGAGTGATTGGACATTGGAATGGGCTGCCCAGGGAGGTGATGGAGTCACCGTCCCTGAAGGTGTTTAAGAGGAGACTGGATGTGGCACTGAGTGCCATGGTCTAGTTGACAAGGTGGTGTTAAGTCAAAGGTTGGACTCGATCTCAGAGGTCTTTTCCAACCTAATTGATTCTGTGATTCTGTGATTCTAAATAATAATGCAACATAATGGTTAAGAAAATGTATTTCTATTATGAGAGAAAGTTATTGAAAGTTTCCTACGGCAACTTTCCTCACTGTTGGAAAACTTTATAGTTAACTAATCAATCTCCAAGTTCGGATAGTCAGAATTAGGGAAACAGCTAGTGAAACAGGTCCTTGTTATCCTGTCTCGATTCCTGCCCACCTTCCAAGCAATTCTACTTTTGTTTCCTTCAAATTCTTCACTCTGATCAGTGTCATGAGACCAGTATTAGTTAGAGCCATTGGCATCAGAGTTATCTCTGCCCCTTCCTGTCTCCAGAGCTAAATCCCCTCCAGGATCAAGCCTGAAGTTAGTTCCTCCCTCTGGGTGAACACTCACAGCTGTTAGCTGCAGCCATTTCTCCCTCCCTGCCTCAGAGGAGGGAGTTGCTGCCCTGTTCCCTGAGCACTGCCAGGATTTATGTGAACGATCTTTCTTAATGCTTGGTGTCCCATTTTAATGCCAGCCTCAGAGATGGAGACCCACAGTTTGAGAAATGTCCCTGCTACCATGTCAATAACCGCCTTTTTGAGATTCTCTTTCGGTTCTCACTCTGTAACACATCAAATATCAGGTATGGACAGTTTATCCCAGACCTGCCAGGGCTCTTTCACTTGATGTAGCACAAATACATCAGGGCTGCTCTTGATATCAGCAGCATGTTAAGTTTTCAGACACCTTTGGCTTGGTCTGTCATGTTGAGTGTCCCCATAAATACTGGGAGCCAGTTTCATTGGTTGCTTCCCTGCCTTCTAAGATCTCCTCTGTCCTGACGGTTGCAAAAAACAAGGCACCTGTTAAGCTCTGCCAGCACAACAGCTCATTTTGATGACCACAATGATATTGTTTTGGAGGAAATATATAATTTCTTCTCTCATAACGGGTTATAGACACTTGCAGGCCAGGGAGCCATGCTGCACCTGTCACTTAGCAGAGCTGGAGCACCTAAACCAAAATGGTGCTAATGTCTTCTGCATGTCAAGTGACCTGACTCATCAAGGAGATTTGGTAATCACTTGAGTTTGTTGGAAAAAATTTCTCAGAGAGCCTGAGGTGCAAAACCAATAAACATCACTTTGCTGGGCAGCCTTCCACAAAGCTGCACATCCATGACAGCTGCACTGCTCACCTGGCCTGCTCCAGAGCCATGAAAAGCACTAAGTGCACTAAGCCTCAGCTGCTCCCTCACCAGAGCATCAGTTCCAGCCCTTGTTCTTCCCAGTTCCTTGGTAGCAGTTAAACAGCCTGTTTGCAGCCCTTCCTTCAACCTCCTCCCACAGCACAAGCACCCCATGGGACATTCATGGAGAAATAAAACTCAGCAGCCGTCTTCCTGCACCCAGATCCCTGAGGACCTAGATCTGAGCTCTGCTCTGAGCTTCTCCACCATTTAAAGACTGTGCCAGGAGGAACCTTTCATCCATAGTTCTCAAAGGAAACAGTTCCAGATGATGGGGATACAGGCACTTGTTGCATTAGCAATACTAATGCCAGGTGCTAACACAGGGGAAGAACTGGAATTGGCAAACCTTCCTAGCAAGAGGTTTTCCTATGACAATCAATGTGTTAAATACCAGCTTTCCAAAGAAATAAATTACATAACTGAATGCTGATAGCATTTGACTTCAGGTAGAAACATTCATTTTATAAACTAAAATTCTTTCTTTGCTGCAAGAGAGATCCAGTTATTCTCCAGCCTCTTCTGATTCCTCAGGGAATCATATGGGGTTGTTTCCATTTTCTGGTGATGCTGATTTCAGGTTTTTCTGTTTTTCATCTTCCCAAAAATATGTCTTCTAAGTTCTGTCATCCTCTCGATGTGCAGTTTCTTGGCATCATCACTCAGCAACATGGTTTAATGAGGGGGAAGAGCTGGAGTTACACACTGGCACCTGCCCTCATTCCCTCTCCAACTTCTCTTTAGATTGAATGAACTTCTGTTATGCCGGATATTAAACTGCACTAAATTTTACACTTGGCCAATTCTATTATTCTCTCTTGCATTTTTTCAAAAATGCAACCACAGTTGGCTACTCTAAAAAAGTCTCACACTGTTTGTATAGCATGTAGATTATGTACTGCACACAGTGAATTTAGTGCACAAATAGCCAATCAGGTTGACAGAAACCAGTAACTGGGAACTTGAATATATACAACAAAACAGCAAGGAATGCCAGTGTCATTAAATAAAACCCCAGTACCAGAACAGGGACCATAGCCAGGGGTGACAGTGAGGGCAAGGAAATGTCCCCAGCCCTATGAAACTGTGGTAGAGTCACAAATACCAGTCCCTAGGCATTTCTTCACCTGCACTAACAATCTCCTTCCCCCATGGATAAGTTGTAGGTCAAGTTTAAGAATGATTGTGCTGGGACATGCAGGAGACATGGAGAATTGTGGGGTTTAGGCTTTGAAGCTGTGAAGTTCTGTAGTTCTGCTCCCCCATGTCACTTCACACCTGTGACCTCCCAGGAGTGAGCATCGTGCCCCCTTCTAAGCCACTTAAAAGGCACTGGGAGAGTGTGAAGGACTCCGAGGAGAACAAATCAATAGATCAATGTTCAGCAGCAGGGAGCAGCAGAGGGGAAGGACTAGCTGCTCTAACCCACAGTACAAGCAATGCTTTGCTGCCTCCTCAGCAGCTGCTCAAAGCAGCACCAGTGGCTTCTGCAGACAGCAAAGGGAAGGCTCTCCTCCCCACCCAAGCTGTCTCAGACCTCACTAAACCTTTATAGTATCCAAAACCCACCCTGAGCTTGCTGGACTCCCACTGATGCTCCTCATCTCTGTGCTCTTGTCCTTTCCCCAAACTTGGCTTCTCTCTCTTTCTGAACAAAGTCTGCTGTCACAGCAAAAGAGAGTTTTGTCATTCTTTGGATATCATCCTGAGGCAGTTTATCTCATTTCTGCCTGCAGTGTTGAAAAGCCTTGAAATGGCTCCTCCCCACAATGAAACTAAAAGGGTATTTTCTTCTGCTAAGGTTTGGAGAGAAATATTACTGAATGCCTTCTGCAAATTGTGTGAGCTCTGGAGGAGTGGCTGCTTGCAGGGAACACCTCAGCCACAGTCTCCTGAAGGAGCAAGGAATATCTTTGCCTATGTGTGCAAGTCCAAATTCAGGCAGTACAGTTCCCAGACTGAGCCTCCCCAAAATCAAACCCCAAAGATTAAAGCATTTTGTTGGCTGACAAGTCAATACCAGACCAGAGAGTCAAATACTTTTGCTTCTTCAGCCAATGCTCTTTCCATCACATTGCAACTGCTTAAGTAGAGAAAATCCATCCCAAGTGTTAAGTTAAAGTGAACAGAAAGACAGATTAAATACTGTTTCAACCCTTGGAAAATGCACCTGAAATAGATCTTTAAAATAGTTTAAAGTCACTCTGAAAATGCCAAAATTAGTCTTTCAATATTTTCTTCTTGCTTTTCTCTGTTGTTTTTTTTGTATCAAATTTTCAACACATTTTTTGACAAATCAACGAAGTCAGTCTTTTTCACAAGTCTCGCTTACCTCAGAGTTCTTCCACCACCTCTAACAACTGACGGAGACAAAATGTGTTGTCTGCTGATTTCAATGGACACAGGACTATTAACCTCACTGGAGCCAGCTTTGAGGCCAAACATTTACAACATGTATACATTCAGTTCATATTTAAAGAATGACTTCATTATGTTAAAAAATATTGAATTAAAGCCCTCACATTCCTCCTCTGTGACAGACTAGCCTTGCAAGAAGAATTGACACTATGCGTGAGGGTTTGCAGATTATCACCTGACATAATAATCAGGTTGGAAAATTGCTGCTACTGTAATTGAGTCATTCAATTGCAACTATTGTTGGAGTTATCTCCTCTCCCTGGCCCAGGAGGCAGAGACAGATGAGCAGTCAGATCTTTATACTTGAAACACTCCTAGGATGGAAAACTCCAATGCCGCTGCTTTGTTTTCCAGAAATTAAAGCTAATCCTCAGGGGAAAGGTGTCACTTAAAGATGCAGGGAAATTTATCTGTGAAACCAGAGGAGACTGTCAAAGTGAATATGTCTGAATTAGCCAGTATTGAGACTGATGTTTCATTGGCTTCCAGCTTTTCTTGCCTATTTATAATTTCTAAAAGCTAGGTAAAAGAAATCTTAGCAACAGAAACTTGTTTGGAATTTTTATTGGTGGTACCCTAATCTGGCACTCACTTACCATCTCTGAGTGTAAGGATCAAAAAAATGAGAATCACAACCACACTGAATCTGTTGGTTTACTTTGAAAATTCATTCAGGTCAGTCAACTGATCATCACATTGCACACATTAAAGCATTACAGGGGTAGACACTATTTTTCAGTTCTTCCTTGCAAAGCAGCTTGATGGTCTAAGCATACCAGGACAACAAGATTGTCTCCCCAGGCTCTGCAACACAAGTATAACCTCAGCCTTTCAAAGTACATGAAGCCCGACGCATGCAGTTAATTATAAATAGCGTTGAAATGGAAGCTTAAAAATGGAAGGTCGTGTTCCATTCATCTGAACATTAAATCCCTTCAAGATCAGGCTGCCCTAGATAGGAGTGGCTGTGTTCAGCTGTGTGGTATCTGTATTACAAAATGTTCTTTGAAATGATCAGGTGGTGAAAGCAGTTTGACTTGTATTTTACCGGAGAACTAAAGCAAAGAGGAAGGGTTAGATACACTGCCTTTGCTAAGTGCTCAGCTAATACCACAGGCATGTTTGTTAGAGCTACTTGACCTCAGGAGTGTCTAATGGTGAGCTTGGCTTTTCTCACTGGAGATGGGCTTCAAGAAAAGGGCAGAGCCCGCGAAGATGGGGTATAATGCCTGTAGCCATTCAAATACACAGGTTGAACTGGCCAGTGTGACAGGAACTATTGGTAGGATTTATCGCAACCACCCTTCTTTAAAGTAATATCCAGTCACAAATGTAAAATATTGAGAGTCAGAAGCCTTTGCTAGTTTTCTGTTATTGCAAATTGACACTGGTCAGAATCTTTCTCTCTTTCTTTTGCTCTTTCTTTTGCTAGCTCAACATCTAGCAGAGAGCTATGCCAAGCCTGACTCCAGACCCACACTTAAGATGTGCTGGCTCTGCTCCCCTCCAGATCTTGCTTTGTCTCATTGTCTTTTAGACATCAGGAAGAAGTTCTTCATTGAAAGGGTTGCCAACCATTAGAATGGGCTGCCCAGGAAAGTGTTGGAGTCACCATCCCTAGAAGTGTTCAAGAAACAACCGGACATGGCATTTAGTGCTATGGTTTAACTGATATGGTGATGTTCAGTCAGAGGTTGGACTTGATTTTGGAGGTATTTTCCAGCCTAAATGATTCTATTAATTTCTTTCTATCTATGTTACCCTTGTCAATGTTAGCTGTTTTTCACAGTGTTAAACTGCCAAAGACAAATCCCATAAACCAGCTCTCTCAAATGTTTGTGCAAATAACTTAGCTTCTTGTCTGACTATGCCACAGCAACCAACTCCCAAAAGGCTGATGCCTCTCACTAGAAGCATTTTGCACCAGCATTGCCTGGAGCCTCTGATTTGTTGGGATCTGGAATCTGCCCAGGGTCCACCTATACCTTCAGTGTGAAAAAGCACCAACCACAGAGATGGATGATGCTGCCTGTCATGAGCTGTGAAGCACAGTCACTTTGTGGGTTTGACCACCTTTGTGAGAAGGGGTTATTGAGCCCAGTTCAATCCAGTTCAACCACTTTCCCTCACTCCAGAAAAGTACCCTCACTCATCTCCTGGGTGAGCTGAATAGAAAAGCTGCTGGTCTTTCTTGCTTCTGCTGCTGATCTTGCTTCTTCTGGTGAAGGGAGATAGGCCCTGGTATGGCCACCTGAAATTGCAACCAAATACTTGCCTGAGGTTAAATAATACTTTTGTTCGAATTTGGTGAAGGTGGGATTTTTCTGGTTTCAGTGAAAGCAAAAAATGTGTCATTCCTCTGCAGTTTACTCTTCATATTGTGTTTTTAAGAGTGGTGAGGTCTACTTTAGACCACTGTTTTGTGTGCTGTAGATATGTAGGATTACCTGGGAGTTCTTGAAGGCTGTTTTGAGCTACAACTGCAAAACCAGACCATCTTTTATATCTCCTTCTACCTTTAAATCCACGACAGTAGCTCTTTCCAGCAGAAGCTTGTGCTTTTGGAAGCATGCAAGTCCTATCCAGACAGCAATCACATGCAATCAGTGAAAAGTTCTATTGCCCCTTGTGCAAAGAGTTACATCACCTGTTTGGCATAGCACAAGGCCAGGTCCTAAAGGAGTATCCAAATACCTCCAAATATTGCCTATTACAAAATGGCAAGAGCACAAAGCCCATTCCTGACACAAATGAGCCCAAAAGCAACTCTAGAGCAATGATGAAAACTTGTGATTCAGATTATGCATGTACATGGGTATTGGTAGGATCAGATACCTTGCAAAGGAAAATAGTGCTGATACCCTTGGCAAGCCTCTTTTCGAAATTTCTGCTCATATTTGACAGAAATTGGTGCAACTCCTGTCTTATAGTCTGATCAGAGAGTCAACAAAAGCTATAAAGAATTTTATTGATCCAAGGCATGGATGAGCATTAGTTCTACTCAGGCAAGGACATACTGCAGAATCAGAGCTCTGGTTTTTGGACCTCGTTGGCTGTCTAACTTTAATCCCTCCAGTTTCTACTCTTGACTAAAATTGTAGTATACATTTATTATGAAAATTCCAGCCCCATATTCATCTGATACGACTTCAAACAATAAAGAAGGTGCTATGAAATTTATCTGGCAACCTGTCAAAAATAAAAGTGATGGGAATTGCTTAATCCATCCTTCTTAGAGTCTCGCTGCCATTTCAAGGTCCACTGGGGGTTGTTATATGGCCTGGCCTTTAGATTGGATGAAGTTTATGAGAAGAGATTAATAAGTATCTATTGATTTTATCTAAGCAAAGACAACTACAATACGCTCATCCAATTCTTTCCAGTGACATATTGATTTTACGACAATATGTGTTAACTGATATAAACAATTTTCTTAAATCAAGATAAGAGGAGGTTCTTAGTTAAAAGTAGGTATTCCCTGGCTTTTCTATGAAAGGCTTGATTTTTGGAAATCCTTTGTATAAAAACCCTCAAGAGAGAAAGTACCATTAAAATCAAACCCATGCACAAATGAATCAATATAACAGAAGAAAATCCGGTTCAACTGGTTTTTTTTTTCATCTCCTAAATTACCTGTCTTCATTCCATTTTCTACCTTGTTTCCCATCAGACACTGTGAGCTTGCATTCAGTGGCAACGTGAGACCAAAGGTAATTCCAGGACACTCGAGGTGTTGACTTCAGCTCAGTCCTTCAGTGCCATCCGGTCTGAAGATGTTTGTGTCGTCAAAGGCCTGCAAGGATGTACAGATGTCTACAATTTCCTGTGCCCAAATAACAGTGACTGAAAATGACAGTGGTAATGATATCCTGGCAATCAGAGCTGAGAATGAGTCACATGCTTGTTTTAAACAAAACGAAGAAAATCAATTGTATTTCAATTCTGCAGGTGCTGGAAATTGTGCTGATTTACAGCGTAGAACACTCATTTATTTTTCATGGTTTGTTGATACCTCAGGAAAGTAGAAACTCAAGCACAAAAGACTTCGGCTGAACTGAAACAAAATCTTTCAAATAGTGTTTTGCTGAATCTCAAAGCAAAATCCAGAAATATACTTTGAATTCCACAATTATTTCATTTTTCCACATTTCTCCCATGCTAAATCCAAAAAAATTTTAAAATTGAAATAATTTCAAATCTTTTCGGCAGTTGCGTTAAAAAAAAAAGGTGAATATTTTCTGATTATATTATTATTGTTGGTTTAGGAACAGAGAACTTTCAAAACTTTATGCAATATCATGAAATCTGAAGTCTTTGGGGGGGAAAGGAGAAAAGATGAATCTGAAACCTTTTGTTCAGCTTCACATTTAGGACATATGTGATATATTAAGATTCTCGGTGACTCAAGTTACAAATACTCCTTTTGCTGGGCTCATTTGAATTTAATACTAAGGCTATGCCTCAAATATAATGTTTTTTATAAATAGCATTTTGGCTCAAGGGAAGCTGTCTTCATTTTATGTGTGTTTCTGCAGGCAAAAGTTATTAACTTCTGTTTTCCATAAAGTCAAAGTACCCAAAATATTGAGGGCAGCACACAGAAAACAGCTTTATACAGGCAACACTCTGAAGAGTCCATGCCACAGAATCCATCCTTTGCCCTAATCTAGGAATAACAAGACAAAACCAGCCTTAGCTACTAAAAGGAATAGCTCATGCTGTTTAGTTCCCAGATCCCTTATTCAGCTACTGTTATAGCAGCAAAAATAGCAGCTCTCATACATTTACTCTAAGTGCACGTTAGGAATTGCAGTTGAAACTCTTTCAGGGATACGTTTGTAATGCACAAATGTCTGTCTAACCTATCCCATTATCTCTGGGATTGCAGAGGTATTATTGACACTTCATAAACATTTCATAAGAATAATCTACAAAAACACTAAAAATGCTTGATAAGTCTTGCAGGGCTCTGAAGAGAAAATTCTTCCCCCATCCATCACTGAAAAGGTCTCACTGATGATCTGAATACCTTGAATAGAATTTTAGCAGGAATGGAATGTGCTATCAGTAATTGTAATTCACATTTAAAAGGGGCTCTCTCTCAGATATCTCAGTATTTTACAAGCAAGCCTCGTTGATGATCTCTGCACGGCATTGTATCTTATGAAGTGCACAGATGCAGGGCAAAGCTGAAGGGCTGATACCAGTCCTGTGAGAACTCACCTCTCCTGAGAGCTGAACTCCTGCAGACCTCACATGTGGTACCACGGATGTGTCTATGAGACCTCATGGTGACATCAGGCTGTACACCCAGCACCTGGGCAGTGCATAATTACATGAGCAGGATCCTGTCACAGTAGCAACTAAAGAGATCTGCGAAGAAGAGCAGAAGGGATTGGAAATCTCTAGAAGGGCTGTTGCACTGCTAAGTTCTGCCCTTGGGCAAGCATAATGCCTGCTGAAGGCAGGAGAACCTTTTTAAGGGACTGGTACTTCTTATTGCTGTAAAAATCAAATTTAGGCTGGCTCACTGCGTTCTGAAGAAGAATATCTTTAGAAAATTGCCTATAAATATTTAATCATTTCATTCTGGATAGCATTTAATTAGCAATCTAATTAACCTTTTTTTATTTGTTGCTAGCAGAGGCACTTAGCGCCAACGTAGGCACCTTTCTCAGCAGGGCAGGGGATCACGGCATACACAAGGGGAATTCCTGAGCTGGGGAAAACCCAAGGGAATGCCAAAACCTATCAGAAGCCAGCAGCTCCCACAAAAGCAGCTGATGAGGCCCTTTGGCGTCAGGGGTGACAGCATCCACTGCCCAGTCCTGCAAAGAGCAGGCAAAGAGGGCCAGTGCCTCATGCAGGGCTGGGGGTGGCAGCTTGTGTGGCTGATGGAGCGGGGGGATGCACAGGGAGGGTGACTTTTCAACAGAGGGACAGGCCACTGGCTGAGTGTAGAGACTTGAAGTCCACATAACTCAGCAACCAGGCAGAGGTTGCACCAGGATACGAGTTAGCAGTGTGCCCTCACAGCCAAAAGGGACAACATCCAGCACACCATCACACCCAGCTGAGGGAGGTGATTGTTCCAACCACTCTCTGCTGGTGCAACCTCACCTCAAGTCCTGTGTGTGGTTTTAGGCCCCATAACATAAGAAGGATATAAAGCTGTTAGAGAGCATCCAAAGGAGGGCTAAGAAGATGATGAAGGGTCTAGAGGGGAAGTCACAAGAGGAGCAGCTGAGGTAATTTGGTCTGCTCACCCTGGAGGAGACTGAGGGGGAGACCTCACTGCAGTTACAACTTTCTTGTGAGGGGAAGAGGAGGGACAGGGACCAATCTCTCCCATGACCCGTGACAGGACTTGAGGTAATGGCATGAAGCTGTGTCAGGGGAGTTTTAGTTGGGTATTAGGAAAAGATACTTCACCCAAAGGGTCATTGGGCACTGGAACAAGTTCCCCATGGAAGTAGGCACAGCACCAAGGCTGACAGGGTTCAAGAAGCATTTGGACAATGCTCTCAGGTACATGGTGTGATTTTGGGGCATTCTGTGATTCTGTCCTGTGCAGAGCCAGGAGATGGACCTAATGATCCTTGTGAGCCCCTTCCAACTCGAGATATCCTATGATTCAATGCAGTGCAGAGCTCAGACTGAAGGAAGGGCCTGGACCTTTCTCCTGGGGCAGGGACAGGCAGCAGACCTGCCTGCAAAAGGTGTGCCTGGGTGGATGCACACCTTGCTTAATCCATCTGATCTACTTAAGTCCATTGGATTCTTCCACTCTTTTGACAGAATTCACCCAGTCTAAGACAGAAACTTGCAGAAGATTTTTAAAGTCACTAGCAACTCTCAGGAAAACATGAAAAGACAGAAACTCTGCAATTAAACAATTTTTAAAATGAACTACAGAAGTGTTTTAATGGGTTTAATTAATTGGTATTTAAATGGATCTAATGATTGGCATTTAAAATGAGGAAGTGAATAGATAATCTAGAATGTCCTCTCTCATTTAGAAATGAGGAGAAACTTTAAAAACATCTGTTATTTATCTACATATCAGCATAGAACAAACGTCTGAGAACTTCATACATCTGCTACCAGTGTTCCTTTTACACTCTGAGGGTTTTGTCCATACAAAATGCAAATTATTTTGAATATTTTCATATTGATAAAAGATGCTGCCTCATTCAATGCTTAATGATAGACAGCGAACTTCCTAAACAACAAGTACCATTAGGCAGCAAAAGGCCAATAAGTCTGACATCTATTCAGTCAATTCCTGAAGGAGGTGATCTTTGCTGTGTTAACAGAAGAACTTGTTTTGTTCTGTTGTCCTCCTGCTCATTTTATCCCCAACCAAAGTTCGTGCTCAGTCACCAATGAACACACAATTCAGTAGAGACTTCCTAAAAGAATCTGGGTTTAATTAATTGAGGTTAAATACTAAAGTAACATGCAAACATAAATGTGCAAGTCTAGATCTGGAAAAGAAATAAAACCTGGAATTAAACACAATGTGTTGCTGTCATTCAGTGACTATATTGATTCAATGTTGGATTAAAAAAAAAGAAAGGAAAAGGACAGGGGAACATGGGACTGTCAAATAATCCAAGTAATCCAGGATTTTGGGTGTTTTAGATTATCAGTGAACAAAATTATGTGCGTGTTTAAAATTATGTTACATTTAACCAATCTACTGCCTTTTTGTGCATGAGGAAGAGAGAGTTTGGGACTCAAAGTGATGAAGCAATTTCCTGATGGAGTAATTTACAGGAAAAGACTGACAGGTCTCTGCTTTACTCCAAAAAGTGTTAGCAAGATTCAGCCACTGGGGTGATCAAATGGGGTCTCCAGTAGGACCTGAAGAGGGATTGTCATATATATGCTATTTAGAACATGGTATTTTCTGCTTCCTTTAAATGGGACTGTACTACAAGTGCAAATTGTTCAGTGACTGGAGGCCAACGAAAATAGCATCACAACTTCTGCTTGGTAAAGGGGTGAAAGTTAGCTTATTTTCTTTCCAAGATCTTAGGAACCTGAGACAGAGCTCTGAAATACATAAATACATAACACATTGGCTTCAGTAGCTTCTGATCTGCCCTGTGCCAATGCCTAAATATACATCACAGAATGACCAATCCTATATCAACATTCCTGGCAATACTTGTATGTAGAAATAAAGTCTCGGCTGTATTTTACTGTAAATACTACTGTGTTTTCTGCTTCTAGACAGAAGGTGTGCAAATTTTGCTCAATAGTTAACGACACTGTTGATCTAAAAGCAGGTCTGCTATCTCATTGCAGTGCAGGTGCCTTTCATCATTTGACATAGTCTTTATTCCCTTGGATATTACTGTGTCCCACGAGCTATTTGCAAACCCCACAATGTCAAGCAGTAATGAGAAGAAAGAATGGAGTCAGCATCATTGGATCTGCCTAGTAACGAGCCAGAAGCCATTTTGAATGTAAGTCATGTTCTTAGATTTGCAAACTACATAAAAAACCAGGTAGGGACAGAAGGAAGAAACTAGACCAGACAGATCAAGATCAAATTTCCCAACACTTGAAGTCTTTGCTCATGCCAGTGAGTATTTATATACAGACTAATTAAGTTGTCTGAAAAAGAGACACCAAAGACTATACAGGAGCAAAATCTGGCGGTACCTGTACTTTTCTTCTTGTTAATTCTTGGAGCTTGAAGAATCTGCTTTCTGTTTCAATGCTTGCAAAGACAGTTTTTTATTTAACATATTTCACTGATAATCATTTCATGCAGCAACTTTTATACAAGTGGTTGCTGGATGATTATGCTCCAGATGTCTATTAAAGTTGATAAATTTATCTTGGTATAAACATTCTGTAGCATGTAAAACAGTTGCAAAAGGACAGATGGCCCCTTGTAATTACTATTTCTGTTAATTATTTTTATTTCTCTGTTGTCTAGAACTCCAAAAAGATGAGAAGATTGCTATGTGAGGTGCTGTTTATTCCCAGTGAAAGAGATGATCCCTGAACAGAGCAAAAGCAATTTGATAGGTAAAAGGGAGAGAAAAGATTTATTCTCTGTTATTGTACAGATAAGATACTGAGAAATAAAAATGAGAGGACCTTGGCTACACTTCTAGAAGCAAACTGAACAGCACCAGAGATTCTCTCCCAGCTCTGAGATAAAATGCGTGTGCTTTTTCATGTCCTGTGTGAGCCAGCCTAGGTGATATGCAGGAACAACCACAAAATCATGGATGAAATGCAAAGAGTAAACTTTTTTTCATTACTTGTCAAACTGGGCATCCCTGGAGCAGCACCTGGGCAGAGGCACGCAAGTGAGGATGTAGGAAACATGGAGATTCCATATTCTCTTCAGGTACCTGTGCTAAAGTTGTGATCACTCTCATGGTAAATAATAATAATCAAATAAATAATTTCCTTATATTGGGTTTAAATTCCTCACGTTGTATCTAGGATCCACAGCCCCTCATCCTGTCACTGCACGCTTCTCTGCAGTCTCTTGGTCTTCTCTGTTATGCTCCAGAGAGATGGAGTCAGCAATAGAATCATCCCTGAACTTTTCTCTTTTTTTTCACACTGAACATTTCCCACATTTCCCCTGTTTCTTCTTTTACATCTTGTGCTGCTACTTCCCATCCACCTTGAGGGCTCATCTACACTGACTCCATCCAGTGAGTCCCTCTCCACTGGACTCGGACCAGTATTTCCATGCCTGTCTTTCACTGGAGAGCTCAAAACCAAGACACAGTTCACCAGACGGATATAAAAAGTCCCAATTGGAAGAGAAGAATCAATATAATCAGATGTAATGGCTGAATTCTAACTAATGCAGCCCAAGAGGATATTGATCTTCTTTATTACAAGGGCAAGTTGCTGGTCCATGGTTAATCTGTGGTCCACCAAGACCCTCAGTTGCTCTTCTCCAAGGCTGCCTTGATGGTCAGCCCCCAGCTGGTGCTGGGGCGTGGGGTTACTTTGCTCCAGGGGCAGGACTTTGCTTTTGCCTTGTTGAAGTTCCTCAGGCTCCTGTCAGCTCATGTGTCCAGCCTGACAGGCAGTCCTTGAATCCCAAATATCTTCTGCAAACATGCTGAGAGACAACTCTGGCACATCATCCAATTCATTAATAAAGTTGTCAAGCAGTAACTATTGCACAGTATGGATCCCTAAGGGGTGTCACCAGTAACCAGCCACCAGCTGGACTTAGCACTTACAATCGCTTGCTGTTTAGCACTTTTTCTTTTCTAGTTAGATTATTTCTGTTCTGAATAAAGAAAAACTAAAAAGGAAGGATACATTTTGGGATAGTTGCTTGACATTTGTGAATAAAATGTTCAAAAATATATTTGCAACAATTAGTTACAAGTTCTGGACTGAAGAAGAAAACTTATATTAGTAATGTTTATGCTGAATTCCATTTCTGGCGATTCTGCTGCGAGATCAACCTTACATGTTGAGTAATTTTTCACTTAAAATGATAAAGCTTTTGAGTAAACCAATTTCCCAATATTATTGACAATACCGATATATTGTAGCTGTTGTAATACCTATTACTAGTCAATAACTAGTTTTAATTAGTTCTATAACTTCAGTCAACTCAGACTAAACTAATTTGAATGAAATAAAACAAATAATCTACAAGAATGGTTCACTTCTGTGCCTGAATTCTTTTCAAAATTGCTTTCAGTTAGAAAACTAACTCAGTGTATGTGTATTCAGCACCAGGACCTCAGAGCAGTTCTGTAAATACAGAGCAGCAATGTTTTGAACTTAAAATTTCCTTGTGCTGAACCAGAACATTGGGGTTTTTACCTTTCCCATTATTATCTCTATTTCAATGGTACAAGGAGCCCATAAGAGAAAGGCACCTCACTGAGTTATTGCATAACCTTAAGAAAATGATCTGTCCTTGTCTGGACAGAAGAGGGCTGGTAACAAAAGCCCTTCCCAGGAAATCTTGAGGCACATTCCTAAATATATCACCAGGGTGAACATTTGCAATCCATAAAGTTAACTACATCTATACATTATTTATAGTATCTAGGCTCTAAGGTGTGTGTGTGCATTCTCTCCACCACCTTAAAAGCCCTGTGTGTGATACGAATTCCAACCTAATTATAAACTCAGTATGAAACAGGTCTGTTTTCCTCCAACAAGAGCAGCTGAAAGCAGCTGGGGGCAGTAGCAGTGGTGCTGCTGGTGTCTCTTGTTAAGACACCAATCCCTTATTCATGCTTGATGCCATGCCACTCCCATTATACCTGACCTCCTATCACTTCCCTGGGCCAGCATCAGAAACCTGCAGCAGTAACAAAATATTCCACTAATGTGAGCCAGAGATTCATTTTGTCAAACTGTGTGTTGTCCTGTGGCATCTTCCCCTACTTGTTGCTATTTGCTGTCACTGAGTGAAGACATTAGGGGATGTCTTTTGGAATGGAACATCCAATTACAGGAATTTTCAAAGAAAGGATAAAGCATTATCAACTATATCACATTGCTGCCCGTGTGAACTTCTTTTAAGTGAACTCCATTAAAGATCCCTAAGGGCACTTTCCTGCCTGTCTTGCCTCTTAACTCTTTTCCATTCCTTTCCTTCCTTAGTGCTCTGTCACTTCTGGTTCATGCCAGATTTCTTAGATTTCTTTTAGAAGCATTGTCAGCTCAGGTGGAGAAATGTAGTCACAGTTTCCACTACTATTAGTTTTAATTCATCTTTAATGCTTACACAATTCCTTCCTTGAATGGTTTAGCCTAAATGTCTATTTTTCTTTGTATCAAAGACCTTCCTTAAATCCATTCCTATACTTAATAATCCTGCTTCATTTTCTTTTGGCTTTAAAACAAACATATTTGTTGAGAATTAAGACAACAGATCTCTAAAAATTGCTGTCTGCATCTCAGTCTCTGACTGGCTATCTTTACACAGACTGACATTTAAAATGCATATCCACATGTTGTATGTACACACAAACAGATAAACATATATTTCTGAAGCACAGGAGTGAAAATGCTGCCTGAAACAGCAGAGTTAGAAATCTACCATATTAGAATCAATTGGAGTGTTTTCTTAAATAGCTGCTTTGCTTTTAAATTGAGGCTGGTGTGGCACCTTTACCCACTTGGGTAAAGGCTGGCTGGTGAGTAAAGGGTTTGTATGAGTTGTCCCATTATCCAGATCCCATGCTGTGGGTGGGATGAGCAGAGGGCACAGATGGGCACCCATGAACTGTACAGTTCACCCATGTGATGAAGAGCAAAAAAACTAGAGCCAGGCCTGTCCCTGCACTGTCCTGGTTACTTCCTAGACACTTTTGGGTTTTAAATCCAAGAACAGCATTATGAGAAATGCATAAATAACTGTGCCTTAGTGCTATCTTTGGTCTGACCTAGTGAGACAAAAGTAATCATTTCTTTCAGATTTCACTGGGTTTTTTTTAACACCAACACACTTGATGGCTTGATTGTTTTTAGGAGTAGCCTTTCTGGCTATTTAATTCACGTTATTGGAAATTCACCGATGTTATGGAGAGTTTTGGAGTCTATCAGGGGAAAAGATTTGTGAATTGAAATAGGATAAGTCAGCATCATGCACAAGGCTACCCTGTTGCTTAGACACACTAGAGGTATGCTAGTAATCGAATAAGGAGAAAAATTGCAGAGGGAAACACCACGTGGAAAGTTGGAAGAATATCAAGACAGCATTAGACTGTGGTCCATCTCCTTTAAGCTGTGTAACTTTAAAGGCTATCTTCTGTATTCTTAACTGCTGAATTAAACTGAAGATAATGAAGGCATATGCTTGCTCCCCTGTGGAAATAAAGACTCTTTCAGGTATACCAGTCTCAGGAATCAAACACTAAAGAGTCTCTCATCACCTGCAGGTGAATTTCAGAAGGATCATGTCCATCTTTGAAGGATTAATCTGTTTGTAGCTGATAACTACACAGAACTCATCCACCTCTACCCACTTCTCACAGCCTGCAGTGGAACAGCAGCTAAATGAGTTTACCCACTTCTTTATTTACCATCACACCAGTGAATGACATCTTCCTATTAACCAGTGTGGGGGAGGGTTACATCTGCTGGAGGTACCTATCCAGCATCTTACACAACACTGATATAAATGTATTTACTTCAGAAATTAGTGCCAGTAGAATTCTGTGCAATGTTTAGACAAGGCAATGGAAAGGAAAGGCAGTTAAATAAGATGCTTAAGTCATTAAATGTTTGCATTATAAATATTTATCTTTGGAAACTAGACACACTGCTATTCCCTGAATGTTGTCAGCTATTAATTGTATAATCTGAGATTGTAAACACATTTCTGTTGTTTCTTATGCATTTTGGGCTTTAAAGGCTGAGAACTGCTGAAAAGCAGTCAAAATTTATTTCCAGATAGCTTGTTCACCAGACAGATTTCTTTAATAGCTTTTTCCTTGGAAGGATTTGAAATTGCACCATTTCATACCTCGAAGCAACCATCTCAGAGATGAATTTGAAACACTGAAGATGAAGGGGGCTCCAGTAAGTCTTCACAAACTCATAGATGGGTGATCTTGCTGTAAAAATTTGCTAAGTACCCACATACGAGCATAAAAATGCCTACTTCAAGCAATAATAAATGTCCATTTTTAGCAGCATTCTGTCACCAACAGCAACTACAAGGAAATACATACTATATAAGAGTATAACAAAAAGCTAAGTAAATGATAATTTCCCCAGATGGTCTGCCAGCCACCAGCAAGGGCTCTCCAGCAGCACTTCTATTCAGTAAGAGCATCCTCCATATAAATAAATTTGCAATATTAGCCCATTGATGAGGCTGATTTTTTCCACTCTATTTTGTAGTCTTTCCATCTCCCAGTCTTTCTGTTAAAATACCATTGGCCCCCATTCGAACCAGGCAAAATGATGTCTCTCAAGCCACAGGAATCCCATCAGAGAGGACTCCTGGCTCGGAGCATGAAATAACAGGTGACTAAGCCATGAGAAGTGAACTCTTGTATGCAACAGAGCACATCGTGGATGCCTCACGAGGCATCTTGCTGGTCCTTCACAACTTTCTAAAATCAGTGCTCTCCCATGGCTTTCTCCTGGCTGCAAGGTAAAACTGGTGGTGGGCTGTTTTGCAGTTGCAACACAGATCAAGGTCACAGAATCATAGTGTCATAAAATCATAGAATCATTTATGTTGGAAAAGGCCTTTGAGAGCATTGAGTTAAACCATTAACCCAGCACTGCCAAGTTCACCACTAAACCATGTCCCTCAATGCCACATCTACACATCTTTCAAATACGTCCATCCTAAGCAACTTCTTCCAGTGGTTTACAACCCTTTTGGTAAAGAAATTTTTCCTAATATCCAATCTAATTTCTCTGGCACAGCTTGAAGCCATTTCCTCTCGTCCTATTACTTGCTACTTGAGAAGAGATTAAACCCCAACTCATTACATCTTCTTTCATGTAGTTATAGAGAGCAAGAAGATCCCCCCTGAGCCTCCTTTTCCCTAGCATAAACACCTCCAGCTCCCTCAGCCCTCATAAAACTCGTGCTCCAGACCCTTCACAAACTTTGTTTCTCTTCTTTGGATGCCATGACCACAGGCTTCTGTAACAGGGCATCAAACAGCAGGAGAAAAGTAACCATTCCCGGTAGGTTTGAGAGGCACAAGTATAGTCAGGAGTGGGTGCAAAATAATGGTGAGAGCTTGAAGTGAGGACCAAAACCTCAATCTTAAACTCAGCACCATCTTGGCAAGACTGTGGAGGAGAGGAAAGCCAAATGTCAGATTGATGTATCTGCTTTCCAGTAAGGATCTCCATGTCCCTTGACTGTAGCCTTAGCCAGTTCACTTTTGTAATTTCCAGGAGTTTCAGAGAACAATTATATCTTAAAATGACCTCTTGGATGGAAAAGAATCATGTAACCTGCAAATTAACCAGTCACATCCCAGCAGTGTAATAATAGATAGAGCAGTCAAGTCCATGAAAGCTGTGTAAGCTGGCAGCACCTGGAAATCCAACATTTCCCTCTCCCAGCCTTCATTTGGTGCCTTATCAACTGCATCTACTACCCTCCCTAAAACAACTGTCCTTTTAATTAATATTTTACCTGGAACTGATTTCTTTGTGAAGGTGATAATGTATGTGTGGATGTTTCTGTGTGTGCTTATCAGAGAAATGCAGTGTCAGTGGAGCAGTGATATGCACTGCTGAGAGCTGGATAAGTACACAAGCTGTATTTGGGAAAAAAAATAACAAAAAAACAAACTAAATTTTCATATTTACAGAAATGCTCTTTCTGATGATTTTGTTTGAACAGTCTCATCCTTTATCTTTATTGATTAAAGAAAATAAAGGTCAGTTTGTAATTAAGAGGGTTTTTGCAAACAAACACCAAAAAGCTTAATTTTCAAAACCTCTAAAATATTATCTGTTGATGTTTTCAAGCTTTTTGTCCAACTTAGTTTTTGAAACAAAATTTCATCAAAATCGATGGTTCTTGGTGGAAAATAGTGAAAGCATTGACTCAAGTTTCTGGAAATATCAATGAGCAAGTAAAATTACATTCAGTGTCTTGGAAGAAATAGCTGACTAGAAAAATATGTGTGCAGCATTCCTATTAAAAAACCCCAAACAAATTTATTGCTGCCTACTGTTAAGATCTGATGAGTAGCTTTGCAGATAACAACGGGTCCTCCAGTTTTTGTTCCTTTGTATGTCCTGCACAGCTCTTTACTTAGCTCTAAATTTGCCTATAATGATCATGCTAGTATATAATTACTATTCATATGCACTCTTTATGCTTTGTCATCACTTCTAAGGATTGAATAACATCTCTTAGGGTAAGGAATAAAGTAGAAGGAATAAAATTGTTCTGACATTTGGAGTTATGCCATGGCTCACATGAATGTCATTTGGTGCTGCCAGAAAGTCTGGAAGTTAAACTTTATTCCTACTCCCTCTCTCTCTACTGAGTCGATTTCTCACAAGACTTGTCCTCAAGATTTTCATCTCTGGGTTTTGAAATCATTAGAATGATTTTAGCATTGTTTCCAGGACAAGGTCACTAAAACTTCAAGGTCATACTCTCCAAGCTTAGTTGGGGCTGTGAAAGCTGTCTGTTGGTAGCCTATGGGCCGTGTTTCTGTGTGATGTTGAAAGACCATCACATCAGTCAGCTGAAACCTCCTATTTCTGTATACAAGGGCATCCAGTGCTATTGGAAACTGCTACTCCAATTAAATATATGAGACCTGTTCTGTGCTGGAATCCAAGCTAAAATTATACATGACACTAAGAGCTGCCCCAGTTGCAAAAGAAATACACATTTGTATCTCACTGAGGCTTCCTTAGATGATTATGAAATATTATTAGAGATGTGCTCCAGTGGTGGATTTAGCAGTGCTGAGTTAAAGGTTGGACTCAGTGGGCTAAGAGGTCTTTTTCAACTTTAATTATTCCATGATACCAAAAGTTTAGATTTCAGTTTGACATTTCAGTTTGACATTTCAGAATTTTTGATCTTGATCAATATTTTTAACATTTCTCAATATATTGCTCAATAATTAAGAAACTGATGTTAAAAAATTGCTTTGAAAAATGAGAATACAGAATCTATGGTAATGCTTCTGATTTTTTTTTTTTCATTTTTTGCTGACCTTTATGAAAAAGATCAGTTTTGCAAATTCTTATGTGGCAACTTTCTGCATTCAAGAAGTGGGAGTCATCTTATTCTTTTCTTTACCCAGCTGGCAGACATCCAGCCTGGGTTAGTTTTCCAGCACAGCTGGTACAGAAAGACTGGTAGGTGCAAACACCATTTCACTCCTGGTGAAAATATCTCAGACAAAATATCTCAAATATCTCAGACAGGGAGAGTGAATTATCCTCTTGCATTACCTCCTTGGAGTGCATAGCTAATTTTTAGACTCAGAGGAATGAATGTTACTCAAAGAAACCAAAGGAATTGGAATATCTCCATGAGTAAAACTTAACTTAGACAAAGACCCTGCAGTATTAAATCCACACTATATTTCCCCCATCAAAACTAGATTATAAAAGCCTAGGTCATCTGGAAGTTGAGGTCAGAGAGAAAACAGTCTGATATATAATAAAGGACTAACTTGTTCTTACTTGCTATAACTGATTCTGATACAAAGAGGTTGCAGGAGAGGAAAGAAATATCAGGCATCAAAAGGATTCTCATTTTTTAGTGTGAGGAGGAAAGAAACATGTCAGGATAAAACCTGACATATCTCAGAGATTTCAGTTGTTGCAAGAGGAGAATAATATATCTTTTCATCTCCTGAAAGGAGTTTGCTAGTTTCTTTCCCTTCAGCAAAAAAAAAAAAAAAAAAGGCAAATCTTTTTCAGTCCAACATCAGATTTGTTCTCTGACTAAATTGGTTTTGGAGTTCCTTATCAAAATATTCTAGGAAACTATCATACAGATGCAGCCTATATTAGAAATGTTACAATACCATTTGTGAGCAGAAAAGGAAAAACAGTGTAAGAAGAGAAAGGAAATATATGGGATTTTTAAAATTAAGATGACAATACAAGCAAAGCATGAGTGTTGGAGGTAAAGGAAATACTGCACCTCATAAGTAAATGCTTTGTACAATCAGCAGCTTTACAAGGAGATTTATGGGTTGCTGAGGTTTTTTAATCTTAAATTTTATATCAACATTAAAACTAATACCCTGAACTCTTATCAAAAATGCACGAACTACATTTTACCCAGTCCTCCTAACTTCAACATCTGTCTGTTTTTTGAGAACTTGGTTCATTTATTGAATGGTAATTCAGTAAACATTCTTCACCTCTGAGGTATTCTCATAATTTTTGAAATTAGAATATAAACAACATCTTCTCTGTAGACGACACGTTTAGTCTGTAGATGTCCAGAAGAGGCCTCAGGAGTGATTAAGTCCAAGGAGTGTCATTAATCTGACTTCTTCATTACCAGACATCTACAGAAGAAAATTCAGCTTTATGTTGACAGTCATGTGGTCTTCAGCCTGAAGTCACCCCAGTCCCTAAAAAATTAAAAACAGATAAACAAACAAACAAACAAGTAGCTTATTCTATGCTGTTACATCCACAGAAAACAACAGACCAATTACAGATTTCAAGAATGAACATTATCTTTATTTCAAACCACTGTAAAACGTGGGTAAGTACTGAAACAATCAATGAAGAGAAATAAAACCAGCCTTAGAAGGTATTCAAAATATTTGGTTTGAGTTTGACTTTCCTGTAATGCAAGTGAAAAATCTGAATCAGTCATTTTGAAATGAAGCAATAAACATTTCGTCACTCTGAAAATGCCAGCCCAGGGCACGATGATTTGATGTTGCCATGCCTATTTTACTAAGTGAAATCCAATAGAAAGCATACTTATTTAATGACTTTTATTTTCTTAATGCCATTTAGTTCTCCTAAAGCCTCCTAAAGGTTTCTTTAAGCTCTTCTATACTGCACACTCTCTTCAAAGCAGGGGAACTTTTGGCTTGAAAAGCTTCATTAGAGAGACTTTATCAATTGTCCCACATCATTGTCAATGTGCACAGAACAACTTTATTCAAGCGAACAATGGTGGCATTGGGCTAGGATCAGTACCTTATGGCTTATCTGGATTCTCTCTAAGAGGTCCATCTAATATGCCTGCTGGAGAATAAAGGAAAAAAATCCACATTCTTAAATAAAATCAGCTAAGAAAGATGCGTGCACATATAACAATGGGGCCTGAAATCCTCAAAGCAACCCTTGCTTGTTTGTTTTCCTCTTCATGGAAGAAGAATGCTGTTTACAGTGCTGTTTGCTTCAGTAAAAATCCCAATGCACACAAGAGCTTTATCTTTATTGGGCTTTGCTGGTGCAGCCGTCTCTGTTGGTTTCTTTTTGTCCTTATCGGTGTTAATGGTAAAGATGATTGCAAAGCACAACAGAAAAAAAATATTATCATACAGCACATGGCACAGTGTAAGTCTCATATTGGTTGGTACTACTAACTGCAAATAGAATTCATAGTGTTTACACAGAAAAGAATCAGGCATGTGTTAGATAAAAACACTGCAAATGAATAAGTTAAACTGGGTTTCAACTCCATCAAGATGTAAAATACTTCTTGTAAACAATATATATTTATAAATGATGGAAACAGAGTCGCAGTTAATATAAGCCACAACATAAGTAATAATATTATATATTCAGATGGTTTATGTTAACTGAATCTTATCTAGTTCTAAATATGATGCGACTGTCAGAGTGGCAGATGAACCTGAATGTAGGATAATGCCATTTAAAAGCATGCATTTTAACTCTTTTTAAAAGTATTTTTTTCACTGTACATTGTGATCCAAAAATATAAAGTAATACATTTAGGAGCATCTGTCACAAATATACTTTTTCTTTAATAAAAATAGTTTCTTTCAAGCCCAAATATACACTACTATTTTGTCTCGGCTGTTTAAAGAACTTCTTATTCCAGTTACATTTACCACAATGTAAATGTAGTTTTTTATTGGAGTTTAGGAAGAATAAGGCTACATGGAAATGTTATACCTCATGTATATCCAAATATTTTCTGAAGTATTTCATCTTTCATTACAGTGCTGCTGCATATTTTGATTAAGAAATAGCTGCGTGTCATCATAATTTTAAACTCACACTTTTGACAGAAAGTTTCTATCTACGCACCACACACCTGAGTTTGGATTTGGTGCTCCGCAGGCTTGATTGCTGGATCTGAGTGGCACGTCTGCTGTCACTCACTGCGGTTTAATGTTGTCAGCTCATGCACCATCCCCGTTGACATTCACGCTGCATAAACAGCCCGTAATTACCCAAATGAAAGGCTGTTATTGCTGCGGGAACAGCGCAGCCCTGCCCCAGAGCGTGCAAAATGAAGGGGTTGCAATCACCAGCCTCAGATAAGCGTTCCTGAACAGCCCCTTTCCACGGAAGTTCGGGTCTGAGTTTCAGAGCCCTATTCAGTGTGGTAATACACCTAATTGATGCCTTTTCCATCTCCTTTGTTCAAATCTCCAGTCAGCTTAATTAAGATCTTGTGAGGCGGTAATGAAGTAAACATTTCTACGAATATCTGCATTAGCTGAATGGCAGATGCCTGCAATTAAAATACTGTAGCTATTTTACAGCACATATATTCCATACTGCTTTCAGATCTGTTCAGAACTTCCCAGAAGAATGTTTCTGGGTTTTTCCTACATGGAACAATGCTCGACAAAGCCTTGAACCAGGACCTGCCCAAATACCAAAGGAACCCAACAGGATGTGGACTAGATCCATACAGAAGTTGGGCTCACCTTTGATTTTCTTTTTGTGAAAAGAACTTTGACTGTGGTGATACACGCTAGAAAAACTGCATAAAGCCATTTGAGTATTCATTTTAGTTGCCGAAATTTAGTCAGGGCCATATTTAAGAAGGATAGTGAGAAAAGAATGAGGGAAAAAGAGGTGTCACTCTGGAAGAAGGGATGTGGTAGCTAACTCAGCTCCTTTGACAAAATGGCCACTGGCATGTCTCCAGAGCTTTGAAAGCTTAGTGATATGCACACATCAGATCATGCCTTCTAATCCACCACCAGAGGTTGGATCTAGATATCCCCAGGGGCACAGATTATCCCAATTCTCATTAAAAGTCCCTTGACTGCTGTATTCAAAAGTTCTTGAACCGAGCCCTTCATCTCAAACTACCTCCCCTCACAGTCAAACAGGCACTTCCAGCCTTGCAATTACTCTGAAATATGTTGACTATATGTTTAGCAGAGAGAAAACAGTTCCCATACGGTACCTGTTCAACACCTAGGCTGGAAGTATCTCCCAATAAACTACTCATCTCCATGTGCCAAAGAGCAGCAGCCAGTGGACTCATTTACTTTGGCCATTAAAAAGTAGACCTCCACCTGGAGTGGAAGAGCTTCCCTGGCAGGTTTTATTACACTGACGGAGCTGTGAAGAACATTTGAGCTCTTGAAAGCTGAAACAACACAGTTCCAAAGCAGAGGAGCTGGCAGTAAATAAGAAGGTGTCAGAGTAAACTGTCAGACAAACCATGTGGAGCAGAAAGGCAAATGGATCAAAGAGAGTTGCCTTGCAGGTATATTGCAGGGGAGAAACAGGCAGCCCACCTAATGGCAGGGCAAGAAATTAGAAAGAAGTGGCTTTGATGTGAAATTTATTGCACAAATGTGACCTTTAATTTATGAGAGATTTTTTATCATTTACACAAACAGAACACCCAAGAAAAAAAAAAAAAAGGAAAAAAAAAGGAAAGAAAGTTAAAATAAAACCACAACAGTATGTCTATCTGTCCCTCCCCAGTTGGGTTTTTTTTTGTTTGCATCAGTAACAGAAAACCTTTTTGGGAAAACCATGATCACTGCTGGCCTGCAGATCTAACACAGCATATCCAATACACACATTTTCGGTCTTGTTGGAGAAACACTTCTGTGCTTCATTGTCATTTTTATTCCAGATTATGGAAATGGAAGGGGAGGGATAGCCAAGAGCCAAGGAAAAAATAGAATCTCTTTCTTCTTCTTTAATTTGTTTCTTAAACACTACCCAATTAATACTTGGGTTCTTACTGTGTTGTCATTCTACCACTGCCTGTGACTTCCAGAACAGAGGTAAATCCTTCATTACTGCTGACTGCCAAAGCTTCTTAATGAGGGAATTATCATTCACAACTGTTATGGCAAACACAGAAAGCACAGTCTAGCAAATCCTCTTATAACCTGGTTACTGATAACATCTGCAAGCCAGTTCCAAGCATCTATTCACCTTCACAATCTATTTTCTTGCAAGAGAAAGCAGTTTGCTGCAGCCCAGGCTGGAGAGAACATAGATATGGATAAACAGACCTCAGCCCATGGGAAGCTCACTTCTGCCATGCTGTTTTCCTGCAGTATTCCCAGATGTTTGGAGGAAAGTTCTCTGGGAAACATTTCATGTTATTAGTACTAAAAGGAATGAATAACAGAAAACAGATTCAAGAGTTCTATTAGGGCTTCAAGGCACTGCACATTGCTCTCAGGAGCCTATTATATAGTGCTTTGTCCAGGGCAGTTCTCATTCTGCCAAGGGGATGGATGGGATCTAGAGGGAAATGTTTCTGAAAGAGAGCTATAACTATCTACAGCCAGGTAGGAACTCAGCAGCTGACAAAAGGAAAGAAGATTGCCTGTTTTATTGTGTTACCACAATACCAAATACCCTGCCACTGTAGGCATTACTTTATCTTGCTAGGAAAGCTAGAAAAACTACTCAGAGAACTGTGGGTGTTGGAACAAGATGCTGGAAAAAGTGAAAATTAAATGTGTTCTGGAAGAATTGGAGCAAAGTAACAAAGTAGGGCTTTGACGTAATTGACAAGTGCACTTCACACCAAAGGATGTAACAAGTGAGCAAATTAACTCCAGCACACTAAACTACGGCTTCAGCCTGCACATGGTGTGTGCAACAGGCGATACCTGACAGCTTTTGCTGTTGGAATAAATATGTTAAACATTTTGTCACGGAATGTGGCACTTACACCAGAGGTACATCAGTGTTTCCAATATTCATTTCACAGGAGGTTTTACAGGTTGGCATATTCTGTACCTTAAATTTACACAATGTAAAAATATGGCCGCAGAGAAAGCACTTCTTTTTTTTTTGTTTTTACCTTCACCATCTAAAAATGGCCTTCCAGAAATGTGCCAAATTATGTTTGTGCTTCTCCTATCAATAGCAAGTGACAGTGTTCTTTCTTATCAGTGTAATACGTCTCCTCATTTCAGCTTTTAGGAGGACTAAATAACAACACATCAAGGCATCAGTTCAAGGCAAAAAAGTGCTGCTGAGTTTTGAGGCATATGTTTCAAATTTTACTTTTAAAAATGTGACTTTTCAGAATATTTGCATCATACCACCCTTTCTTGTCACAAATTAATGACCAACAATATATGTCACAGAAATACAGTCTAGGAACTTTCATTCTGCCATTTCTTATAATTTCTTCTGGTGACTAGTGAAAGCCCTGATGTATGTTAATTAATTGAATATTACCTCCATGTTAATAAGTTATCTAAACTATTTCAAGGATTAGAAGTGTTTCTATCTAGAGAGAGATGGGGATAAAATCTAGTGCTAGAGTGATCCAGCACATACCTTCAGTGCCAACACCATATTCAGGGAGTAAATAATTTCTCTCAAAAGACCACAGTCTTTTTTAAGTCTTTCCAATGGTGGTGCTTTCAACTACCTGTGCCCAGAAGCTACTCTTGCATTTAACCAACCCTATTGCACAAGACACAGGAATGAATTATCTGAATGTCAGTTTTCTTTACCTTCAGTTTCCAGCCCATGATTCCTGTTAAACTATTGTCCATCAATTTGAAAACCTCACTGCTGCCACACATCTCTACTTATAAAATGAATTAGACAAGCTCTATGGAACTACATAGTAAGGCTGGTTTCCAACACTTGAATCTTCTCCTGAATTCTCCCTAATATTATTTTCACATCTTAATATAGGTGTCCCACAACTAGAAATGGCTTGTACCAATCTTATCAAAGCCCTATTTATGGGAAAGATCACTTTTGTAAGCCTGACATCTAGATTTTTGATTGAACTCAACAGATCCCAAATCTTCTTTGAGCCCTCAGCAGGTTTCCATGTGCTAGGGCAAAGCCTGTCCTCTTCTTTCCCTGTTTATTACTTTTGTTTATCTGCACTGAAATGTTAAAAGTCTAAGTTTCTGCTACAAGGAAATGAAGATCTAGTCAATACAGTCAATCAGGTCTAGAAAGTTATTCAGTTGATCAAATATAGATTTACTATGGGAAAAGCTGAATTCTCCAGGCTTGAACCCAAGACATTAAAATTAGCCTAATAAATTTTAAATTACCCCCAGATTTGCTGCTATGACAGTCTTCACATTATCAGTGAGCCTTGCCATAAAGCATTTTTATTTCCTAAAATATTGATAAAAATATTAAATACAGTTGAACAATTATCTAATGAATAACACCTATTTGAGATCTAGCACTGTGGCAGTTTTTAACCCATTTTATACCTGACTGGTTAATAAAAGAATTTCCATCAAAACAATACTACACTAGTGATTTCTACACAAAGGAAATTAATTCCCATACCATTTCTTTTACCAATTATAAATACAGTCCTAGCCAATGGGGAATGAGTGAGTGGCTGTGTGGGTCTTAGTTGCTGACTGGGGTTAAACTACAACACTACCTGACAATTCTGGTCCTTGACCTTTCTTTGAACTATTTGATCTAGGGGTTTTTAATAAAGAAATGCACCAGTTTTACAGCCACTATCATCATTTCAGAGATATGTGCATATATTAAAATTGTTATGGCTAATGTAAATTTATTATAGTAACATAAATCCATTACTCTGTTAATTATTCCAGGCATATTGTCTGCACAGAATGATATTCCATACAACAGCTAATAGTCATTTGGCCTTTTGGGTCATTCAGCACATAAAGTCTTCATGCTTAAAAATTGCACTCCCTTATGCTGTGGTATTCATGCAATAACTCACAGGTCTAACCTTCAATTTCAAGGGATGCTAGCAAGCCTTTTAGTTTTCCATTGATCCCCCGAGCTATGCCTATCCTACTAAGTAAAGCTATTAAGGACATTTCTCAGAGGCCAGATGACATGGTTTGACTGATGCTCATATATCGAAACTCTCTTTCCCCTGAAACAAAGTGTCTAAATTCAAATTACCACTGGGAATAGTTTCTGAGAAATGTGATCCCCAGACAGTGCCAGAGCCCTGTCTGGGGCTGTGCTAATTAACACATACCAGAAGTAGCCAGGAGCTGTGCTGACCATTAAATTGCACGGGCATTTGGAGGTCATGCCTGAGCCTGTATCCTGACACCAGTTTGTTCCCTGTCTGATCTCAGCTGCAGTTTATACACCACTGGGGCTGTAACATGACTGGTATCAAAGCCAGGTAATAAACAAACAACTTGTGGATAAAGAACAATGTCTCAAGGACCAGGAAATTCCTTATCCCCACAGCTGTCTTTTGGAAATCATCAATACCAATGCCAAGACGTTCCAGTTTTTGGACAAATAGTTTGACCATCCTGAAGGATCCCAGGGTGCCTATTTTCCTCTCCAGGGATCATAAGAGTAGGGAAGCCCACTCAGCATCCACAGAACTACCTGTCAACAGCTGGCCACTGTCTTGGGGGTGCTGATTTAATTGCTCTAGAGGCAGGAAGAGCTATGTTTACAGTAATTTTAAATATAACTTGAGGTCAGATATAGCCTTGGAGTGGACAGCTTAATTCTAATTTTGAACTGTATGGGATAACTACAACACATGTATAATTCCCACTTGCAGTGAGGTAAACATCAGAACAGGGCTTGTCCTCCGCTGCTGCAGGGTCTCAGATTATGTATAAATGCCCAGCTTCTGCTGCAGCCCTATTTCATGTACTAACAGTGACAGGCTTGATTCTGCTCTCATTACCCCAGTCCTCAGCCATAAAAGCCCAAACGTTTCCATGTAAGTACTTCACAGACCTGTCCTGGGGATAGTGTGATAGTGAGGGCAAGTTCAGGTCCCATAGGTAGAGTCTGCTTATTTAACTTAAAGCAGAATTAAGGCAATATTGCTGGTTACAGAGACTCAAGCAAAGAGAGCTACAGCCTTTCTTAAAAAAAAAAAAAGTCCAATCTTCTCTAGTCTCTAGTCACCCATAGAGTAGATTTTTATATTTATCATTGAGTTCTAAACCAGAAAGATATGAAGGTGTTAAAGTTTTTCCTGATATTTTCTTTAACTCCTTAAGGGTTAGAGGTGCCATTTTGCAGATCTAGCATAGAAACAGTTTGCATCCTCCTCTGTTACCTCTCTTACTGTTCTTGCCGTGTCACCAGACAGATGTTCACTATTTCCCTTACAGTGCTGCTAAAACAGAGACATTGGTTATCCCTGTAACATGAAACATTTCAACAAAATAATCCCTTAACTAACCTGAGGAATGACTTGATCAGAACAGCCCAGACTTTGCTCTCTCTCACTGTTGCCTCCCTCTCCAGTTACTTCAGAGATTTTGCTGTGACACAAAACCATGTAGAGATGGAAAATAGCACCATGTTATTAACCTTCCTGGCTTTGCAGATCAATGGGATTTTTGCTTGCTCATTTTAGACATCCAGCTTTAAGCCACCAAGGATTGGCAGACACACAAGGGAATGCCAAAAGCTCACATTTTAAGAGCTATATCTGAAAAGTCTTAGAACAGGTTACAGCAAGGGCATAGAAAGTGAGTTTGCTTTAAAGAGCCTGGGATTCCTGAATGAGAAAGTTTAGAGTGTGAATAGATTCTCAAAGTACTTTAGGTTTTGCTGAACTTGTATAATGTTCGTTCTGTGACAATTTATACAGACACAGTTTGGAGAAGAGTTTTGCTGAGCTCTAGTTCCAGAGTAATTTATGCCACTTTGTCTCTGGAAAAAAAGATGATAATGAAGTAAATTTAGGGTTCTTTATTCAAAGGCCATTTAGTTCCTTGATTAGACTGTTTTAGTAACATAAATTGCCTACTGCTGGGAAAAAAATAGCCTAAACTTTTCAATCAGCTTTACCATGAGAACCAGGCCTGAGAAAAAGTCATTTAAAAAACCCCAGCAAAACATAAACAGAAAAATGACTATGCTCAGTCTGATAATAACCTCCTATGTAAAATTGTAAGAATTCCTCCTCTGTAAAATTCTATGAACTCTCTGTTCTGGAACAATAGTATAAATGAGTTAATTGTAGATCTAAAAATTGTTTGCCAGCTGCTGTCTGTTCTGTTATCAACACCTGTTTTGGCTCATGCCCTTGTTAATTAAAATGTGATGAGCAAGCAGACAAGTTCAAAACATAGTGCTGACAGTGTCTGTACAGCTGACATGAAATCCTTATCTCTAGTCTTTATCCAAAGCCAGGAAGCAACATATGTGTAATGCTATGGACAGGGGAAATTGTTCATGGTTTGGGGCTGAGGGGGTTTTGCTTCCTCCAAAACTGCTGCAGTAATGAATCTGTTCATTAAGGCTATGTTTGGTTGTGATAATTGATGACAGAAATCATGGCCTTTTTAGATCATAAAAGATCAAATAAAAAAATATACCTATGAAATATACCTATAGTTAACAATTCCAAACATTATTTGGCAATTTAAAAATTAAATGCAGATTGAAAATGCTAAAGCTGTTACCAGTTTTCATCATTGTCTATTCCTTCACTGCAGAACTAACAACAGATGTGCCGTATCATATGTGGACAATGTCCTTTTTAAGAATTTGTACTTTTCAGCATTTTTATGTGCTGCAAGAGAAGCCACCAGACCTCCTTGACATTCAGTCCCATCTGTTTTTCACAGTTGCTTAAGATAGTTGGAAAAATCTCAAAGCTGTGAATATCACCCTGCTCAGGTTGCAACTTCTCACAGCACATAGCACAGGTCCCTGATCTGTTTTTCTTACAACAGGTACCACCTTGTAAGAGATCTACAAACCTGTACAAGCCTCCAAGCTACACCACCAGGTTGCAGGACTGCCCAGATTCCCTACAAAAGCCCCAGGTGTTAAACATCGATAGAAATGTAAGTAATCTGGCCACTTGTGCCAGCATCCTGTAATTTTTCACAGAATTGTCTCCTCTTTAGTGCACTCACCCATAAAACGGAAGGCCTTGTACTGACAAAGAATTGTATACTAAATTCTGGAGGAGAGGCTGAAGACGTAGGTTGTACCAGGATAAATATATTTTTCAATGCTATCTGATGTTGAGACAGGAGAACAAACATCATGGGACCAGCAAATAACTGAGCTGAAGGTAGTCTGATCTTAGCTTGTTGGTCCAGGTACTGTTGGCTGCACAGTCCCAGCAGTCCTAACTTACTTGTGCATTATATATTCAATATAGATATTCAAGAACCATCTGGATGCAATTCTGTGCAATGTGCTCTAGAAAGACCCTGCTTGGACAGGGAGGTTGGACCAGATAACACCACCAGTAGTCCCTTCCCACCTTAATCATTTTGTGATTCTGTGATTAGAACATCACTGGATAAAACCATTCCCGCAATTTGAGTCCCAAACCCCAAGTGTTCCCACTCACCAGCCAGTGCCCTACTAGAGAATTAACACCTCCTACTTGCTGTTCTTCTAGTCTTATTGCTGGCCACACAAGGGCTTTGACTTCTAGAAAAGAAGGAGAGGGAGGAAAGAAGGGGAGAAATATTGATGCAGGATGTCCTAGGTATCAGAAAATACATATGACAACCACCTCAACCCTCAACATTACCTTTCATGGTCATGAAATATGTTACAGAACTGAAGGACGCACCCACGCATCATGCAAGAACTTACTTCAGCACCAGAAGGGCTTTCCGGTGATACCAAGTACCATCATAACCTGATGTCAAGGGAGGAATCACTATCTAAATGAACCTTAAACTAATAAGATCCTGTTCAGGAAAAATACTTTTCAAAGTGATCCCTTCTGAGCTTTTAATAAACTTTCCATAAATAATAAGAAATCCAACAGAAGTCAGTTACCTCTAAATGATCTGTATTTAGCAAGTTTAGACTCCTTGGGTAAGAAGTGAAAATGCCCAGTCTACCCATATCACTCCTGCAGTACAATACGTCCTGTTGAGAAGCAGAAAGTCCTGCATTTGCATCTTGGAAGATGCATCATGGAAGATTTGTACATGAAACAAGAAAACCACCTTGCACCAGAATGAGCTCACAGGGAATTGAAAAAGCTGGGAGACGACTCTTTCTCACAAGACAGTCATGATCCTTCTGGGAGATCTACAAAATGCTTTAAAAAACAACACTGAGACCAAAAGCCCACAGCTCTGCATCATATTATCACATACCAGTTCAAAATATTTGTTTCCAGACAATGCTCAATCATAATTCCCTGGTCAGATCTCTGTATTCTTTATTTAGAAAAAAAAACAACTTATCTTTCCTTAAAGATAATCCTTCCATCTTCTTTCTTCTTACAAATGTTTTGCTGCTTCCTAGGTACCAATGATCTTTGCTTTCAAATGATGTTAATAATTAATTGATCTAATTACACTCTGAGCAAGTGTTCTTGATTTGTATTTAGTTTTGAAGATTTTTACTTTTAAAAAGCAAACACTTTGCTTTTATAAATTCATATTCTAGCTTTTACTGAGCTATGAAAATAAGTTGAACTCTCTAGTCTGAAAAGTGTGATTTTAGGACAATTAGATGTGGGAAGATGTGATATGAAGGGAACATCTTATAAAGGCTAAATTTCTTCTAGGAGAAGATGCCAACCGTACTAATATCTAGTTTCCCCTTCTTGTGGTGTCACAAAAAAAATATTTCATAATAAGAACACAAAATAGATAAAATTGTTGAAAAAACCCCAACAGAGATATTTTCTCCAGAGTGTTTTGCCTTGTCTTGGTTTTTTAATGTAAAAACTTCTGAATATCAATTTGACAATATATCATGAAACAAAATTAAATAATTCTGTATCATATCAACTATTTAAAATATTCTGCTTCTGAAATTAAGTTGACTTAGATCTTTTGCTTTGTTTGTTTTTTTCCCTACGTTAGTGTTGTGATTTTTTTTCCAAATTGTTGAAAGGAAATAAACCACAACTATAAAAATGAGAGAAAAGGAAAGCAACAAACTGACTTTTTCTACCACAAAACCTAGACATTTTAATATTTCCTTCATTTTCTTTCCTGCCCTGCACCCCAGACTCATCCAGCCCTCATTTACGTGTCAGGTGGGGAATGACCATACAGTGTTTATCTCAATCTCATATCCTGGGATGCCTTATGCCAAATACTGCTGGTGAAGAGAGACAGTCCTCACCTCAAAGCCAACTCATATTATTCAGAAATGTCCTGAAAATGCATTTTAAGCTAATTCCCACAGTGAATCTCCATGCTGACTGGCACCTAACTGTCCACCACAGCAGGAGATATGCAAAGGAAAGCAACTCCTGGCATGGATTCTTCTTTCATGTTGTTAATGATGGCTTTAGAGCTTTTTCCTCCTTTAAGTTTGCAACCTTCAGATATTTACAGGTCTTATTCTCATTCTTTGTTTTTATGTACATGGGCTGTACACAAATGAAAGTGAAATTCCTATTTCCTCAGTGGTTGCAGACAGTACCAAGAACATGTATTAATTTTCTTCATTCTTTGAATTTCTTACAATATACAAATCTTTCTGCCAGTGTGTTCTTCAGAGTCATAGTAATTGTTCTGTATTTTCAGACTGAATATTTCTCCAAAGGGGAGGCATTAAATTCCTCCAATGGCAGCTGAAAATACAGCAGTTTTACTAGTTTTCATATATACCCCTAAAATTGTATTCTGGGCCCATAAAGCAAAGGAAAGGTCTGTTACGTCAAAAAGATGAATAAAGAAGCTTGAGGAAAATTGGAACTGCTATCTGCATATACTGAGTGCTAACAACATTGCCAGCCTTTGTTTAATAAACAAGATCCTCCTGTAAAATTAGACAGGAGAGACAATGAAATTAAGCATATGCCTAAACTAGTTTGATTCCATTATTCTGAAAGCCTATTAGAAAATAATTATGTTGCTACACTTACTGCTGTTGGTGTGTAACCATATTGGAACAGGTGATGTTGGAATTGAAAAGTTTTTTAGAAACCATTTTGTTGCAGGAGCAGTTATGACACAGCTCTCCAATTAACTGCAAGTTTGGAGAGTATGTAAAGGGAACAGACTTGACCCTCAAAGCATCTCATGTTATTTGCAGAAGGCAAAATGTAATCAGGTGAGGCCAGAGGTATCTGAGCAATTACAGCATAATTTCGTATAGTTAATTTGGATACTCCATTTAATTGAAATAGAAATTATGTTTCCAAAAACGTCCTCATTGAGATGTTACACAAGAAGCAGAACAGAGGCTGCCTTGCATAATGGATCATACCCTTGCTAATCCAAAGGCACAGCAAGACCACACTGAGGAGCTCTCAGGTCAGAGAACCCAGAGGTTAATCCGGGACATCCACATGTCATGCAAGACCCTGAAAACCGTAACACTGCCTGACCCAACAGTATTTCATCCAGTGGAAATTCAGTGGCTTCTGATCCATCCTCCTATGCACACCGTGAGCAGGTCTGACCTCCCCTGTCCAGAACAGTCCATGGGATGGCTACAGGCATCATTCAGGGAGCGTGGTGTGGGTGACTGCCTGAAGTGGGTTCAGCTGAAGCCAATCTACCTCAGTGTCCCAGACACCAGGACAAGTGGTCTTGTACGAGAATGCAAATATTCAGGAAAGGCACCAAGGCCATTGGAAGGTGTCATGGCACCAGTTCCTCTGGTTGTTTTTAGGGTGCTTCAGTGGAGACCACTATAACAAAATCTACAAACAGGCTTCAATTCAGTGTCTCATTAGCATCTCTACAAATTCAACTTTACAGAAGCCATTTAGCATACATTACCGTAAAACAAGGCATATGAGAGATAAGGGGATGAGGCTCATTAACTTTATACCTACTTTCATGTGAAGAATTGTAAGGGTGTATGCTGAGTCTGACTGGGATGGAGCTAACTTTATAGCAGTCCTTTTTGGATCTGTGACTAAAACGATGCTACTAACACACCCAAGCCTTAGCTGTGGCTGAGCACACACTCTTGTTTCCTTCACTTTTAAACTGTCTTTACTTCAACTCATAAGGTTTTTTTGCTTTTGTTCTTCCAGTTCTCTTCTCCATCCTGCTGGGAGGGAGAGTGAGTCACAGTGAGACTGCGTGGGTGCTTAGCTGCTGGCCAGAGTAAACCTGCTCTCAGTTCAGAAATTATGTTAATTGCAGCAAGCTCACCAGAGGAAAAAGTGTTTTAATGAGAGGTTTAGATTAGATATTAGGAAGAAATTCTCTACTCTGGGGGTGGTGAGGCACTGGAGCAGGTTGCCAGAGAACCTGTGGATGCCCCATTCCTGGAAGTGTTCAAGGCCAGATTGGGTGGAGTTTTGAGAACCCTGGTCAAGTGGAAGGTGTCCCTGCCCATGGCACGGGGTTGGAATGGGTCGTCTTTAAGATCCCTTCCAACCCAGGCCATTCTATGACTCTATGATGAGATTGAACTATTAAGTGCTCTACGTTTTTTAAAATTAGGCCACTGAAGAATCCAGATATGGGTTTGGGAGCGTGTCTGTATTCAATGCGTGACTCTAATGTTTCTAAACATGTCACTGATGGATCATTTTTAGCATTAACTTTTGCTTGAACCTAAGCTAAATTAGCTTTTCCTATGTAACTTTGAACAAATGAACAAAAGAAAACAAACATCAGAGGGTGTTGAGGAGGGGTGTCTGTGATCTAAAAATAACACTGTTTTATTAACACTGTTTTATTTTGTGTTTTGCCCTCCTTGCAGCAGAAAACACAGAGAATGAGCTGTGATATCACTGCTCTGTAGGTACTGTATTCTAGCTCCATGAGAGTGTGACCTTTAGAGGGCTGAAGGGCTCAGATGTACATGTCCCACTCTGTTGAAAGATCCACTTTTGGCAAAAGTGACTAAGGCAAAGCCAAGACCAAGGAGAGACATTTGCAGTTGTTCATTGTGCTGAACATAAAGAAGTAGCCAGTGTGCCTAATCTAGGACCTGGCCATCCCTGCAATCAGGTACACCTCCAGGGTAGGGCAGGCAGATTTGGAGGGAGGAGGTGGTCATTGTAGAGGCAGGTCAGCACACCTCATTTCCTAAATTAGATCATCCCATCAAGTGCCTCAGTCTAGAAGGATGTAGAGAAACTATTCAGTTCATCTCAGTTGTCACCTTGTTCTGCAGACTAGACAAGGCAGATACGCTTTTGGTTTATCTGACTACTATTGATGTAGCTAGAGATGACAGAAGATGAGAGCAAGGTGCTTTACCAGCTCTTGCATTTCTCACAGATTTTACTGTTTCCATTAGAACAAGCACCTGGTACCTTTTTCCCAACATACATCAATGAATAATAATAAAGACAATAATAAAAGCTTTGTCTATTCTCAGTGTTTTAAGCATTTTTTCTTAGTTCATTTACAATAAAAGTTTAGAATTTTGTATGGAAGTGAGTTTTCTATCTCCTCCTTATAAAACATATTTTCTACTGATGATCCTGCAGTATTTATCAGCTAAGTAGTGATCCTGCCTGGGAGACTGGCATCTGTGCAGGGGGAACCTGAGCAATGTCAGGAACTCAGCTGGATCTCAACATGTTTAATTCCTTGCTGACCTGCTCCCATTTTCCTTTGTTGTATTCATTCAAGCTGTTTAAAAGAGGCATGGCAAAGTTGCATCTGCTGCTTCCTTCAAATTACTTGGAAAGTTCTATGCTTTGCCACCAATGTTGATTTTAGAACAACCTCTACAAATTGCCTTGCTGCAACTTTGTGTGTGTGGGAGTATGTGCAGATTCCAGAGCAAAATAATTAAGTGGAATCCCTTAAATGCAACCATATTAAATATTAATATTGAGCTAGCAGAGATTTTGCCCAAGAAAAAAATGCAGATTTTACTGACTGCAATTTTACTGTGTTAGACCTCAGAAAAAGCTTGTGAGGTTTTGCTGTTGCTTTCAGCAAAAAACAGTTAAAAAGAGCATCCTGGAATTATGAGTAGAACTTAATCTGAAATATTCCACTGGCTGTTTGAAACACTGAACTTATTCATGGTTCATCTCACTTTCTCTTTAAAACAGCTATTAATGCAATCCTTGGTGAATCCCAGGGTGCTTCTTGCCATTCTAGTGCTCCTGCCACTTCAATTCCTGTGAGTTGTCTTGTCCTGACAGTTGAGGCTGATCACCCTAAGAACCTGACATGGATTTTGTCAATCACACAATCTGCAACTAGAAGGTTTTAAAAGATGGAGAGAAAGAAGCAGGAGAAGGAGGGGAAGAGATAATGAAGGAGACAGTGACATGAGGGCTTAATGGAGCATAACCATAAATCTCATTTGAAAATACGCTCTTTTTTATACGTGAAATGGTCTTTCCCCTCCTTGCAATGCTCTGGCTTGGCTACCCTGTCCAGCTCTAAGACAGTGGATATGAAAGAGACTAGAAGAGGAAGAGTCAAAATACACATTTACTCTAAATCTTTGTATGAGTTTAGGAACCTAGGACTAGATGTGTGCCTCCCAGTCTTTATAATAAAGGCATCTATGTCATATTAATGTAACAGACAAATGCCTTACTTACAACTCCATTGTATCTGTTCCACCAGATCTTTGAAAGTCTCTTTCAAGACCTTTTTCATAGAATATCCTGAGTTGGAAGAGACCAAAAAGGATCCTTTGATAGTCCATCCCTTTGCTAAATTCCATCTTTAACTTCTTTATTATTTATGTCCCGTTTTGTTCTTCTGCAAGTACTATTCTTTTCCTTAAACAGTTCTCCTTCTTGGTACTCATCTGACTGTTATTACTCTTGAAATTTTCTAGGGCCTTGGTCATGAGTAACTTCTGCCTTATACACAGGCCAAAGCTTAGATTTCTTTCCATAAGAAAACACTCTAACTTTTCCTACCTGNGCCCTATTCCAGTGTTTAAGGCATCTTCTCTTTCTCCTCTCTCTGACCTTGGTGCTAATCAAACTCCGCACCCTCCTGTCTCTTAAGCGGCCATGATGTTCTGCGCAGACTTTTTTTTCTCTACTCCTTCTTAAATATGTTATCACAGAGGCGTTGTTGCCTGACCTTGGCTAGCTTAGAGCAGAGAAAAACTCTAGCAGCTTCTTAAAGAAGCCTCTCTCCTAGCCCCCCCAACTAATAAAAAACTCTGGCTACTTAAAACCACAACACTACCTTTTCCCTGTTCTTTTTCCTGCCTTACATGTTTGGTTTGTAATCACTGTAAGGAAGGATATGCTTATACCTAAATACATACATATGTTATCTCTAACAACTAGGACATCTGGGGACTGAGTTGGGATTTAATAGAGATGACAAGGAGCATAAGTAATGAGGAATAGCCATCCTACTTACTTGTCACCCAGAGGAAATGACTTTGCATTCTTCATAGTGCTTGCTGTCTATCACAAGCCATAGTTTGCCTTGATTAATTTTTACAACATACTAGAGAGAAGCAGTGCAATTCCTTTCATTCCTGACCTGGCTGATAACATATACTACCTAGTGAAAGAGATGAGATCAATGTGACCCTGTGCTCACAGCCCACCTCCTGAAAATCCACTAACATTGCCAGTCTTTTTGAATCGTGAACTATTTTCCCAGGCAACATTTTCCTGAGTTGAACAATTACATGAATAACTTTCAAGACTATGGCAAAAAAATTCTACCCTGCTTCTTTGGTGGAAATCCTATAGTAAACAAACCATATTTTAAAGACCTGAACTTGAGCAAGAATGGATTAAAACCAAAAATGTGCTCAATGGAGATGTGAAGAGCACCATCTGATGTGGTTGGTGCAGCCACATAAAACAGAAGGATTGGCTGCCCTCCAGCCATCACTCTCAGAAATAACCGTATGGCTTATGTTGTCACAGAATTACCATCCTGTGGAACTCAGTTCTAATAGTTCCTATTGAAAGTCACTCAGGCTTCTGTTTTTAAATCTCGAACAATAAAAGTATAACAAGTAGGTCTGTGGTGTTTCAAGCATTCACTTTCTGACAGCTCTTCTATGAAATGGAGTGAGTGTACATCTCTCATTTGTAGCAGCATCTGGAACTCTACATTTGGAAAATAAGTGCAAATTCTCAACCAAACTTTGTATTTCTCTGTGCCTTCCAGCAGCAGTGCAAGGATGGTCTACCAGAAGAATATTTAGGACGCTTGTGTGGTCTTAGCCATAATACTGAATTTTTGGGCTATCTAAATGAACTGCATGGATGTGCAGATGGACAAAGATGCAGAGCCCATGCCAGCAGTGCTTCATCAGGCAGACAACACCCAGAGCTGTAGCATTCAGAGTTCCTTGTGTTATTTGCACTGAAGATTATACTATACCCAAATTGTGGAGAATAAAATGCCACATCTGAAGAACCGAGATACATTCTAGGTACAAAGAATGTAATGAAGATGATATGGCAGAAAAAAGTATTTCCAAGTTAGTTAAGACCTATAAGGAAGAACTGACCAGTGTATTAGCAAGAGCTTTGTTATCCATTACAGTGGATATTCATCCCAATGAATTCTGAGGTCTTGTTTCTTTCTGCAGGTCATAAATCTTCTAATCTAGTGACATTTTTTTTTCATTCAAAACTCAAAACACAAGAACTTTTCAAAGTTCTGAAATTTTGAATTTCTGAAACCCAAATTTTACACCAAAACTGATGTATCGTTTTATCAGGTGTGTACCAGTGTGACAACAGTTCCCATTTAAAAGAGATTAGTCCCTAAACAGATAGAAAACATGTAGCAACTTCATAGAGATCTGACTGTATAATAGTTTGTCTGAATTTTTTCAAATATGCATGATATTATACAGAGTTTTTTTAAGTAACCCCTAAATATCTCACTTTTCCCAGATTATGATTAATCTATTGAATTCATACTTAAGTGAACTGAATTTGGACTTCTAAATGTAGAAAAATATCTGTAGTCTAACTGCTTGGGCATCATGTTTGCTTTCTGGCCAGATCTTTTCACACTCAATTTCTGGGAACATGCTAATAATGAATTACACTTTTGAGACCATCAGAGTAGTTAAACAAGAAGCCACTGTTTTCTGTGCACTGATTTGCTTTAGATCAGTTGAAGTAGTCACAGCAAGAAGGAGAAAAGGATGAAAAAGTGAGACTGAAATGGAACAATTAACCTCTCTGCAGGAAAAAGGGCAGAAAAACTACCTAAGCCAACTGCAGATGGCTGTAATTAAGGGATTGTAACTCTCTTTCAACTAGCTAATACCACAAAAACCAAGACTAATCCGTTTAGTCTAGCATCCCACCTCCCACTGGTCAAAGATAAAGGTTTATGGCCTGTGATATTCAGTAGATTAAGCTAAATGACATAATGAACTCTCCTCGTTTTCAGCTCTGTGGAAAGATCTATTTTCCTCCCCACATTTCAGTGGTACCCTTTAAGAGTGCCATAGGGGACCGGGAGGAAATTCATGCCTAGGAGAAAATAGATTGTATATGAAAGTTACTTTCTTCTTACGTACTTTAAAGGTGCTAAATTTTGATGCAATAGAATTATTGTATCATTATAGCTATCACTAATCCTCAGCAGAATGGAAATCACTTTCTATGAAGAAAGCAGCTAAATACAAAAGCAGGGAGATGGATGGCTCCTCCAAAATCCATCCTTACAGAAGAAAGACAAAAGTAGATGAAGTGTTTCCATAACAGCAGGTCTATCTTATCTCCTTATATACTCAATATTTTTGGTAACTAGCATCTGTGTCTTTGGCAGACAGTGCAGCAGTGCAGTGAAGAAAACAGAAAAGTGATGACCTGAACCCTTTCAAATCACTTGTGGGTACAGCTTTGTCCCAGCACAGGAATTGGGACAGCTGCTGTTTTAGGATGGTTAATTCCCTGTTCTGTAAATTGGTGCCTGGTTTCTCTGTAGAGCTCTTGGAAAAGTCACTCAGTACCAGTAAACTGCAAAAGGATTATTTGAAGGCAGATACAAAATAAGAGCTGCCAGCATGGGTAACATAAACCCATTACCTCACTGAGTGTGGATCTAGCTCCTTATTACAGTCACCTAAATGTAGTTGTGTCTACAAAGTAGGTCTCTGGTCAGTCATCCAAACTTGGGCATTTTTTGTAATTGAAGTCCCCAAGGGTTTCTGGGGCATTACAGCAGAGTGGGAAATGCAGGACCTCTGAGGAATGTATGGTTTTCTGCAGTGGCAGCTGGAGACTGGGCAAGGTTTCTCATTGCTGCTAGAAATATCTGTTTTGGTAAGTGTATCAGTACCTGATCAGTAGAGTTAATCACATACAAGATGTAGTTCATCTGATCAGAGGTAGATATCTACTTCAAGAGGAGTGCAATCCCTCTCTGGGATCACTTGGCTTTGACGACTATTTAAAATTTACAATAACAGCTGTTCAGTGAGTGCAACAAGAGCTTAAACATGTCGATATATACACTTATGTACCTAAATCTGTAGCTGAGTCCTACTCCTAGTTCTTGAGGAACCAGGCAGATTGTGTGTTCTTTGTATCTTTAACAAGTCAATAAACCTAGATGGCTGCCATAAAGAAATGCAGCAAAGTAAATATTTTCTGTCATTCTTAAATTAATTATGAACATCTTCATGGAAAGCAAGCCATTCTTATCCAATATGCTTATCTATTCCTCACATATATGTACAATAAAAATAGAAAGAGAGAAGGAAGAATACTAGTAATAGTAATAATAATAGCGATTAATAACAACTAATAATAATGATAAAAATATTGGGAGTGTAGTTTTGATGTTTTATATACCATGTACTTTTTAATTTTAAAATTAAAAAGTATCAAAAAACAGGCAACAGATTTGCATATCACAGATTTCAACAATTTATCCCAGTGGCTCAACTGGAAACACCCTCGTGAGGTATAAAGCCGAAGTGGAATATACTGATTGAACCAAATGTCACAGAAGCAGCAGGTGGAAAAATTATTTTTTATTATCTTCACTTCTTGAATAAAGCCCTGAGTTAGAATTGCACAGTATTGACCTAATTAAAGGAGACAACAAAGAAACTCGTGCATATGTAGATGAAAGCAAATACCCGATGCTATGGTTTGCAAGTGTCAGTGGACTGGTAGGTGGGTGGTGTTGCCCACATGTCATGCTAAAACAAATGGCCTGTGAACTTCAGCAGGTACCAGAAGAGCAAAATGAGTGGAACCTCCTCCTGCCTTAAGAATCCTAGCCAGAGTTGGACCTCAGCCTCACTCAGCTTCATTTCCTCTTATTTACAGGCATTCAGATCCAAGGCTCTTTGTGTTCCTGCCTGCAAATACTCCATCATAAGCACAGATGTAAGTACAATTATTAATAGTACTGAAGGACTGCATAACTTTAGCCATTCTAAGAAAAAAAAACAAAAATATACAATTTCTGGAGCCAAAGAGATATTTTTCAGAAGAGTAATTTCCCCTTCCAAATATAGTACTTCATCAGCAGCAAAAAATGAGCCTTTTTTCTTGAAACAAAGTGAAGACATAATAATATGTTTCGAGAGTATAACAACTTCCTTTTCCAAATCACTTCTTTTTAACTTTTTGAGATGCCATAATCCATAACAAATAGTTGTTACAGCCTAAAATCAGGATGAACATTTCAGTGTTGTAAAGGCTTGAAGTTTACCTTTTACGAAATTCTAATTTTCAAGTGAGGAACTGGGGATGTTTAGTTGCATTGGGTTTTTACCTCTCCTTTCAGAATAGACTCTTTTTTTTCCCCAGCTGACAAAATTTCCTGGACATGAGATCATCCAACTCCCTTATGGCCTTAATGGTTTTGTTAATCAGCATTAAAAATAGATATGTGAAACCACATACAGAGCTAAACATAATATAAGGCAGCATGGTTGCAATTGCATTGTGTGCCAAGGGATAAATCATTCCTTGACATCTCAGTGGAAGGCTGGATTTCATTTCAGAATCTCAGTCCTGCTTTTGCCACATTGGTTACCCCAAAAGGAAACTCCTTGAGCAGAGTCTTTCCATTCATCATCTTTTTGCCATTGTGAGCACTCCCAGATCACAGGCAAAAATATGTTGTGTGCCTATGCAGGATTATAAGAAACAGAAAGGACTCACAGTTCTCCACCTTAGCATATTAGGGCAGTCCTTTGCAGAAATGACTGTTGAGTGCTGTGTTTTCAATTTGTGTTGCATTCTTCACAGAGATCTGCACAGATACAAATGGATACCCTAGTAAAGGACTATGAATAATCACATCCAGCTCACACATCTGTAGTATCAGACTGTGGTAGTCATTAGTCATAAGGCTAATGCACCACTGGTGGTCTTTGCTTTGTTTTGACTCAAAATGTGCTAATGATACATCCAGGAAAGCACAGAAAGCATGAAAAGAAAGGAAGGGAAAATATTCAGGCCATTGCAGATACAGTTTCAACAGCAATTTGCTGCCTGCAGCCGGTCACGGTTGAAGCGGGAATTTCCAGCCCTCCCAGGCGGGCTGTTTCAGAGGCAGCTCTTTCTTCATGTGACTCATTCCTTCCAGCATAACGGGTCAGTACTCTTGGGAATGTCATTGTCTATGTTCTGCAAATAATTGCTCATGACACCCACAGAACCCACTGTAACCCTCTCGTAGTAATGCAGGATTCTTTTCTGCTAACAGGATAACTAGTGGCGCACACGTCACCTGGCTACCATTTCACCTTTGTCTGCTCACCACACCTGTAATATGTATTATATTCACAGTCCAAGGTAAGGGCTCTGTTTTTCATGAGTATTCTCAATGTCCATTGTTTTCCAGTCTGCAAAAAAAAAAAAGTTTGCTCTGAAAGATAAGACACTGTTCTCAGATATGTGTTATCTGTTGCTTAAGAATACTGGGGTTTCTATCATATTTAGAGCTGAGATATTAAGAATACTTAAGAAATTTTGAGCTAATATCAACTAGTTATGTCTTTTTTAAATTATTCTGAGTAGACATACCCCATTTCTAAGCAAAATGTGTAAGGGTCAGATCCGATGACTAGAGTAGCTACTGTAAATTAACACTTAAATTGATGCATGTAATCTGAGAATCAGCCCCTCATTCATGGGCTTTGCTATACCATGAAACACAACTATATGAGATACAAGACTTAGAGGAGATTAACCTTGCAATAATCTACTTTATCACCCTATCCTATCCAATTCTGGACTTACTGAATATCTGAGAGGCAAGCAATGGGAGCTGAATAGATTTCAGCACTTTTCAGAATCAACCCCAAATTCAGGGTTGTCTCTGGTTCTTCCCATCTCACCTAGACTTAAGATTGCTACTCCAATGATTTTAATCACTTCTTCTGATGAAGCTTATTATCTTTTCCTCTGTATTCCCACAAAGTCCTTTTATTCAGCCTCCATTATTTAAGATTTATGTATTAGATCAAGTACTAAATTCCATTGCCCATAAAGATCCCTAATAACAGTTTTCCCTTATTTTCATGATGAGCTACATCCAGGACCCCATTTTCTGAAACACCATCAAAATACATCATTAGAAACAGTTTCCTCATCAACAAATTTTCTAATGTAAACAGCAAGAGGAAGGTGAAGGTGTCATGTCACTAACACATTGTCATCTCAGCCTCTGAACTCAAATGCCTCTGGTATCACGTTGACTTTCCACTTGCTTTGAGGGTTTGGAATAGAACAGATGTGGCTGGGCAGCAGGAGGCCAAGTCAGGAGCATTTTTCCTCCTCAAGAACTGTAATGGTCTTTGGCTCTTCAGGGCTGTTTATAGCAGTCAGGACAGCAGGTGTGTTTGAATGGTTCAGCACACCTTCTGCCATTTCTACAGGCTGTGCTCAACCGTAACATCACCCAGCCTGCAAATGAACTGCTGAAGTTACTCATGTTCTTGCCTTTTAGGCTGTGCAAGGGAACATAAAGGTAAAAATTCAAATATAAGGGAAGAGAGGAAAAAAACCCCTAACTCTCTATGTATTTTTTTTTATTTCAGAAAATTGAAAAAAAAGGAGCAGCTATTTCAGCTTTCAACCTTACATAAAAGTCCAGAGCACTGCTTGCTGTTGAAAAATGGGCTGGGAGAGACCATTTCAGAGCTGCTGAGAAGGTTTCCTCACCAATCCACAGCAGGGAGGATATGAGTAGGCTACAGAAAGCTGTGTGATCACAGCTTACATAGGCATACATTAGTATTAAAGCAGCCTAATTAAGGACAGGTAATGGGATGGCTGCTGGAACAGCTGCACATAAACAATGAGGGCACCCAGAGAGCTCAATCAGTAGATGTCAGATGTTGTGCTGTCACAGCAGTACCCAAACTATTTAGTGTTAGGTTGATTCTTGTGTCTATGCTACATGAAAAGCAAATAATTGCCTGATGCCAACTTTAAAAAATTGCATCTCATCTACTTGAATTACTAGATTTGGTGTGTCAGTCCACTGAGAAGGACAGCACCCTAAAAACAGGGAGTTGCCCAAAAGAAGTGGAATCGTACCATGGGGGTGCAAGTGGGTTGATCAGGGCAATAAGGCACCAGAGGTGAATCCTACCACACTGTGACATTATAGATATATGAATAAATCCATAGGGTCTGACTCACACATCTTGTCTTATTCCTATCAAATTACCTATACATTGTTTCATTAATTCACTATCCATTCTTCCCTCTGGGAGAAGACGGATTGTGAAGAAATAGATATAAGAGCTGTGTTGCACATATTCATGAGTAACCCTGTGTATACCTCTGTGGTGAGCATTCATTTACAGGGTGAGCATTCAGAACATTCAGGGATGCATTCAGGAAAAATACCCATGAATAACTTACACTGAGAATAATTTCTTTCATTCAACTGAAATGCAAACCCTAGTAAGAGTTTTTGACAAGCAGATCAAAAGTTTAATATTGCAGTATATAAAAAGTTTCTTTCATCACTTTTAAATAGATGCTGCTATTCAGCTCCAATTAATTCTGCATTTCATTTCCTATGAAGAAAATAGTAAATCACTGCATTCATTTTATCTTTTGCTAAATACTATTTACTCAATTTGATTAATCATTATTATTCAACACGGATACCTTTACGAGACTCAGATTAAACTCCATTATGCAAAGTATTGTATATTCATATAGGATGAGACGAGTTTTGCCTCAAAGAGGTTGCGGCATAAATAGATAACAGGCTTGTTAAAGTTCTTATTTTACAAACAGGAACTTATCCAGCAAAACCACACTGAATGTCAAAGGATAGAGAGGATGACCAGGGCACAGCTGACTTCAAACCCTAAGATCCTTAGGATATGTCTGCTGAGTTTAAGGGACTGACATCTGGATCCCCAGACCATTTGTATAGTTTTACCGATTAATCATTGTTTATTCTGTTTGGGCTACTCCCAGTTGAGAGAAGAGTGAATTCTTGAAGTGTCTCAGATAGACACAGTGGCTGGTGTGAATTCTCTTCATCAGTCAAAGTGGAAGTCAAGGGGTGCTTTTCCCCAGTGGTGACCCATCCTTACCTGTCTGCCTCTGCCCTGTGGCCACCCAGGGCCTCTCAGCCCATCAGTCTCTCATGGCATTCGTGCTTTATAAGACATGTATAAACTGCACCACACACACCTGCAATAACCAGATTTTTGGGATATAAACAAAATAAGGCTGGATCTCCAATTTTCTGTAGATAAGTTTAAGTTTGTGTTCCATAGAAAATAGCTGTCTGATTTTATCTTCTGGAACACTGTGCCATCTGAAAGCTTATCCCTTGGGCTTTTGACTAAACCTGTCAACAGAGCACAAATATTTACATAATTTTTTTTCTCTGCTGCCAAAGAACGTAAAAAAAAAGCATCATATACTTTTTTCCTTTAGCAACTTTAATCTACTCAGGTGTGTGAGTTGTAGGTTGTCAGAGAACATTATTTTTCCCCCAGGGCCTACAGCACAGGAAGAACTGTTTATTCCTTATTTTTCCCTGTTGTAAAGCATCTTATAAATTTAAACATAGTTGTAAGAAAGTTTTTGATAACAGTTGAGTCCTTTAAACTGCTAGACTACATTTCTGCTCTTTTTCAACCCTGAGATGTTCTTTCCTGACACTGTGGGAAAATACCATATTTTAAGAAATTAGCACAGTAAACCTTTCTCCTAATCTCATAGGAAAAACATACCATAAAAACCATCTCACTAGAGATCATCAAATACCAAAAATAGTGTAGCTAACCACAGGCCAAATAACGAAACATTTTAAACTTCTGTAAGTTCCTGTGATATTGCTGCTTAAGACATCCACCAGTAATGGAAGGAAATACTCCTTCATCTCCAATATATGCAAGCTTTCCCCTTTTTATAGGACATGCTATTTCATTTATGACCAATAAACAAGAATTGTGGAATTTTGTGTTTGCTACATGATCATCACTGATGCATCATCACTGCCTTTGCCACCATTACCACCCACAGCAGGGTGAGCAGAAAGGAAAGCACAATGACTGCTGAAACAGATCTGGTGCTACAAAACAGCACAGGACTTTAATTAGTTAATTGGGACTTTAATTTAATTAAAGGTTTTGGTAGGAAAAGCCCCATCCAACGTGACTTTGAATGTTTCCAGGGACAGGGCATCCACAACTTCTCTGAGCAACCTGTTTCAGTGTCTCACCACCCTCATCATAAAAAAAAAAAATAAAATTCTTTCTTATGTCTAGTCTAAACCTACTTTCTTTGAGTTTAAAACTATTGCCCGATGACCTGTCACTATTATTTAATTTTCATAATTGTGACTGTACAAGCCAGTAGTTCAGTACCATGCGGTAGAAAATTCTCAGTGCAAAGTAAATGCTAAAACTACAAGGAATATGGATATAACACAGATACAATAAAAATGATGAAGCTGTATCTCATGGAACTCAGAAAGTCACCTCAGAAGAATTTAATCAGTCTAGTCTATTTTGACTAACGCTGTGATGGTTGCATGTAAAATAAGGGAAATGTTCTTTCTTTTCTTGCTAAGGAACAAGACAAGGTGAGGGGAGTGTGCAAAAGTTACAAGAGCAATTAAGTTATCTGTTGGTAAAATAATCCCCAAATAATCCCCAAATAGTCCTCATCCACTGCCTGTTTGATAGAGCATTTACCATTTCCCTCACACACCTAATGCAGTCAAAAGATTCTCACCGAGCAGGAATTATTCACTGTACCTAAACAACATTGAAGAGGGATGTAAAAATGCCCTTGGTTCCCACCTGAACTAGGAGGAGAGAAATTGTTATTTTGCATAAAAAATAAAGCACATCTAATCCCAAATGACACCTCTGACAAGGGCCAATTACAGAGGCTGAAAATGGTGTGAGTGCTGAGTCCTTCACCAGAAATGAGGTGCTTCTCATCAAATGTTTATTATATATTACTAATCCTGCAGCGTGAGCTTTGACATCACTTCCTAGATGTCCAAAGCAATTTGAGAAATATTCTTTTATCTGTGTCATGGATATCTGATATCTATTTTTTAGTTTATTGCTTTTTTAGTCTTAATCGTACCCTACAGGAAAATGCATTTCATTTATTGTTTTTTTTCCTTGGTTTTCTTGAGTTTTCTCCCTTCCACCTTTCAATTTCACATCAATCTAGCACATCTAAATCATTTCCCTGGAAGGTTTCATACCACTTTCCAACCCAGAATATGGAAGCACACCTCAGTGGTCCAGTAAGTGAAGCAATCTGTGTCTTCCACCCTCTTTTTGTAAACAGGTACCAAAAGCCCTGAGGTTCTGGATTCTGGGTGGTGATTTTTAGATTGTTTTCCATGTTATGCACCAAGAAGAAGCACGATTTCCATGAACAGT